>JASDQU010370668.1:20687-46984 GCA_032191745.1 Picea mariana | reverse complement strand
ACATAGGATTTATTTTTCCTAAGGTTTTTCCTATGTTTATTAGTCATTATTCAGTCTCCTATAGTTTAGGGAGAATATTCCTTTTCCTACATTCTAGGAGAATATTCTCTTTAGTTCACACTTCAGTTTGATCAGTTGAGTGGAGTCTTAATGCCACATTGGTTTCATCACCATGCTACATTGGGATCATCACCTGATAATACACATTGTCCTTGGATTATCACCAGAATATTGTATTACTCATTATTCCTTGATCTCTTCCTCACTTCACTCTGTTTCAGTTAGTTAATTTAAGACTAAGAGACTAGTTAACTCATACTAGGTGGCAATTAACTCCCGTAACTGTCAATGGGTGTCCAGATCACTCTAGACCACCACTATGGTGCATTGGATTCTCATGTAGTGTGCATTAGTTGAGTTATACATAGTTTATCATGTGTAAATCATCATTCATTCATTTTTGGTTAATGCAAATTCTTGATTCTCACTCTCTTGTTTCCATCTTTTCTCTTTTCTCTGCAAACTGTGTATGTATTCTTGCTAGCTAGATCTTATTTGTGTAGGTTCATCCACATTTACATACCTCACCGGTGTGATTAGGTAAACCCACACACTGATGCATTACATTTATGCTGCACACTGCTTAAACTAAAACAAATTAAAATCCTAACGCACCGTAAAACATTTTTTTTTAAATAGTTAATATAATGCGTATACATTCCTTATATGCCCTAGTGCATTTAAGTAACAGAGATGCACCGCCCCACCAATTTTTAAAAATTTACGCACTGGCCCACAGGTGTGTTAAGATTACCCTACACACCACTTAAAATAAAAACAAATTAAAATCCTAACTCACTGTAAAACAATTTTTTAAAAATTAGTTAAGGCGGTGCGTATACATTCCTTATATGCACTGATGCATTTAAGTAATGACGACACACCACCCCACCATTTTTTTTTTAAATTGACGAGTATGAAACTTTGAATTTTTTTATTTAATTGTTGTGAGTGGTGCGTTCAATTCGTTTGGCTCGCACCGCTCGCGATGCACATAGAGAATTTACAAGGCGCACTGCAACAAAATGCCAATTTTTATAGCGATGAGTTTGTAAACATGAACGCACCGATGCGCACGCTTACTAACGCACCACGAAAAATAATATATCTGATTCACACGGTGCGTCATGTACCATAATGGACCAATGCGTTAGAGTTACTAAGAAGTACCGCCGAATAGCTATATAATTTTACTCGGTGCATCGATACATGAATGTGCTGGTGCGTTCCTTTTTACCTAAGAACCATAGAAGAGTTTAACATTATGTTGCAGTGTGCCCTATAAATTATAGGGTGCACCGATCGTGGTGCAAGCCAAATGTCTCGAACGCATTGCGTAGAAAAAAAAAAAAAAGTGAAAAATTACCTCAATTTTAAATTTTAATCTGCCGAAAACTTAAGTTATAAAGAAACAAAGACATTACTTGGACATTTTGTCGTCGAGGAGGCATGGTTGGCACGTAGTCAAAAAAACCAAATTTTCCCACCATTTGACAAAATTCGAAATCCACGAACATAGCAACAGATTGAAGGAAGGAAAGCAAGGGAAGCACCGACGACAGGGCACTTCAGAGAAGAAAAAGTTGCAAAAGTGCTTTTGATCTCTACAACACTGAAAATAGTAAAAATGAATTTTACGGCCAATAATTTTTTTTTTATTAAACCCTATTCTGGTGCGCTCGATGACTAAACACACCAATGATAAAATATTTATGTAGCACACCGGATAATATTTTTCACAAATAACCCAAACATGGTGCACCCTTTTAGATCACGGGTGCACACCAGTGCATCGGGTTAATATGGAGCGCACCAACGTATATATTTTTTGAATAAAATCCTACAATGGTGCGTAATTTTTTTATTTAACCCTGTCATGGTGTGGTTGATTATCCGACGCACTGATGCATTTGGTTTTACATAGGGCATCGATTATTTTTTAAAATAATAACCCTAACACTGTGCTCCCTTTGGAGAAACGGTGCACCCTAGTGCGTCAGTATACTATGGAGCGCACCGGCGTATTGTTTTTTGAAATAATCCTACAATGGTGCGTAAATGTTTTTATTTAACCATGTCACAATGTGCCCTATTATTAGTGACATTGGTGCATCTAGTTTCAATAAGCGCACCGGATTATATTTTTTTAAAAATAACCCTATCACGGTGTCCATTTAGAGCATGTGTGTTGACCAGTGCGTTAGTATACCACTGAGCGCACCCGAGTATATTTTTTGAAATAATCCTACGATGGTGCGTATTTGTTTTATTTAATCATGTCATGGTGCGGTTATTAATGCAACGCCCCAGTGCGTTGGAGTGTTATAGACGGACCGATGCGATGTATTTTAAATTTACACACCATTATGCTTTAAAAGTTATCGAAATTTTTATTTTCCAGTAATATAGATTATAATTTTGCGAGACTGAGCATGTTGTAGACTCAAGGATTTGGTGAAATCTCAACTATATTATAAATGAGAAATTATTATAGTTTAGGATTTTGAGAGACTGTTATGATCATTGACAACAAGATCAAGGTTATGATCATTGATGATGAGATCACACAAGTTATGATCATGATGGCGAGACCACGTAGGTTATGGTCATTAACATAAAGATCACATAGTTTATTATTATTGACGACGAGATCATGTAAGTTATGATCATTGACGACGAGATCACGCAGGTTATGATCATTGACAATCATGCAAGCTGGTTATGATAATTGAGAGAGAGATCACATAAGGTTATAATCATTGGCGATCATGATGGAAATATGGGAAGGGTAATCTAGACAATAGTAGGTACCCATGGAGAAATATTCCCATCATGGATATCATGGTCATAAGAAGTCAAATTGTCATCATAATCACACACAATTGTGAATTAGCAACTAATATAGATTAGAATTTTTCTAGACAACCTGTTAGTTGGGAGTTCACCAAATACTTGAGTCTACAACATGCTTCAGATGATTATAGATTAGAATTTTGAGATACTACCCATACTTTAGACTCAAGTATTTATAGCTGAAATGCTAATACTTTAGACTCAAGTATTTACAACTGAAATGCAGACAAAAAAATTCACAGAAATGCCCAGGAAACAAATCCCTCTCTCTCTCCCTTGCCTCTCAATCTCGTACAACATTGTACAGGTCAACCCTCTATTGTTGTTGCTTCTACTTCTCTCTCGATTGATTTCTCTGCATGATTAAGAATATGGCTGGTATTTTTTTTTAATTAAACCCTTTTACGATGTGCTAAATACCTAGCCGCACTAGTGCGCCATTATTTACGTAGCGCACTAGAGTATTTTTTTCGAAAACCTTAACACGGTGCACCATTTTTTGGGAGAAACCATCCACACTGGTGCAATTGTTTAAGTAGCACACCGTCGTATATAAAAATTTAAAAAACAACATTTCCATGATGTACAATTTTTAAGAGCAATTGTGTGCCCTGGTACGTCATTATTTTTGCAGCGCACCTGAGTATTTTTTTGTTTGAAATAACCCTACTACGGTGCATTAGTTTTGTGGGAACCAATGCATTGGTTGTATAAAATGCATCGATTCGTTATATATTTATAAACACACCGTACAAAAACATCTGCTAAAACATTTGCCCGCTTGCCTCCACTTGTATACTCCACTATAAACAGATTTTTGGGCTATTTTAATAGGGGCGTCCGCAAAAACCTCTGCTAGATGGTCTTTTCCTTGTCGTGGATGAAAAATGATATTCTTCATTGAGTGATAATTGGTGAAGCCACATGCCACTCAAAAGGATGATCTTTGATAGTTGTCCAAAGATCTACTTGACACAGTAAGTATGCCATGCTAAAGGACTAAAGGATGAGATATGAAAAAAGTGTGTTAAAAAAAATGTTTATGATCTAATTCTGTCTCTCGAGATAACATTAGTTCACCTCAAAATATGTACACCTTAATGTATTAATCATTTCCTAAGTTTCAATTGAAATATTTTTCATAAATGGTCCCTTGCCTCGATATGAGGCCAAATAAGACCTCAAACTAAAAAGTTAGGATAAAAAATCAAAGTTGAGTTGGGGAATTGTATAAAGCTCTCAAAACTTTGGTTAAAATGGTCTGTGTTGCATTGGTTTTAGTGCATAAATAATAAAACAACGCCAAACTATTTACTAATAGTCCATGCAACCTGAAGAGCAAGGACTAATAAAACCTTATAATTAAATCCATTGTAATTTGCTATATCTCTCTTTTCCTACCATTCTAAGTTCTTCGATTCTAATAAACATTCCATGAACTTTTGATAAATTAAAATAAATAATCTAATATCTTCGAAGTTGATCACATGTTCCACATATATACATGTGCCCCCTTTGTAAGAACATGCTCCAATAGATTCACCCTCACATTGTTATTCCTGAAGCATACATTATTTTATAATCTAAATTTTCTTAAATCTAAATTTGATCATGTCCACTCCTTTTTGTTGATATTATGGTAGCTGCGGGAGGTATTAACCTCCACGTGTAACCTCTAACAAGACTAGAATATTACGGGAAGGAAGAGAAACCCTAAAACGTTGGATAATAACCCTAGGAGACAAGTCGGCTCAAGAGAATATTTAATATCCAGTTATTAGCCTCCAGAAAGAGAAGTCGGCCCAGTCAAGTGAGATAGACTAGTATAAATAGAGGGTGCTAGAGCTCATTTGTTACACACACTCTCACAACTGCATAAGACCAGTGGTGCGCGAGTTTGGAGAGGAAATGCGATTGCAACTGGCATTTTGGTTTTGGCTTGGAATTTCTCTTGGTTATGGTTTGGACTTTCTACTTCGTCTTTGGTTATTCTTGCTTGGTGCGCTAGCCTTGGAGAAAGGTGCACTACCTTGGTTGGCTATTGCATTGCTTCCAGAATGATTCTGTCTATCAAGGTTAAGGTGCTCGGGGGTGGCCTTTGTACCTATGGTTGGGTGACAATATTGCTATATTGTCTATGGTGAAATGAACACACCTATTTTTCTAACAGGTTATGGGCCCATACTATCTTCGGACAGTCTAACTGTTGGAATATACATTGGGATGATTTGCTCAGTTACAGTTCTAGTTGCAGTCAAAGTTTTGTTGTAGCAATGAAACCCTAACCCTCTTTTTAAGGCACCTTAAGTGAAGAGCTTGACCTAATTCCTAGATATCCTAGTGTGCACTAGCCTAGTGCACCTCTTGGTGCTCTCAACAAGCCAAGACATCAAGTTTGAGTTTTTGGTCAAAGTCAAAGCAGTCATGACCTACTCTATGAAGTCAAAAAACAAGTTAGAAGGGGCTTCTAACTTAAGGGCATGGAAGACAAGGATTAACCACATCCTTGCCAAGAATAAAGTGTTGGATATCGTGAAAGGCAAGATCATGGAACCACAGTTTGGAGCAAGAAAAGAGAAGGAATCTCAAAACGTTGCAGTTATGGAGAAGTTCAAGGACAATGACATCAATGTTATGAGTATCATAGTGGACTTTGTAAAAGACCACTTGATACCCTACATCTCTCATCTTGACTCATCTAAGAAGATGTACGATGCCCTAACTAACCTCTTCTCAGTCAGAAACATTGGACAAGTAATGAGTCTGAAGAATGAGCTTCGTGACATGAAAATGAATGACGATGACAACATAACATCATACTTTGTAAGAATCTCTCAGNTGAAGAAATTCCAAAAGAAGAGCATGTAGTCGTGCATGAAGCCGGGATTAGGAGGGAACTAATCCTAAATGATATGATCCATTGAAGAATCTGTGAAGATTATAAAGTATCTATCCATGTTCCCCATTGAAAGTAGTAGCCATGATAAGCAACCCATGCTCATTTTGACTCTAGAAGAAGTTTTCTTTGAAACAAAGCCTTAAGTATCCTTGGTTTTCCATATACATTGATGTTCCTATGATGAATGGAAGAAGTTGGAATCTTCAAGAAGAAAGGGCATGGAATCTATAGAAGACTCCATGGACCCAAAAGCTAAGGAGGAACATGAGGAAGAACATGAAGATTCCAAGAAAGACAAAAAATCCAGAACAACCAGTTATTATACCAAGAATCATAAGACTACCAACTTGGTTTGAACCCACTAGAAGCAATCAAGCAAAATAAATGGAAGTTGTGATGAAGAATAGTGTATGTAAGAAAATGTGAAAAATACCTATGAATGGAAAGCATTGCAAGATTCAGAACTAGAGGTTCTTCCAGAAGGAAGGAGAAAACTATGACAACAACTTGTTCCAGTAAACCGGATATACCTCTTGCAGTGTCCATGGATTGAATTTTACATGTAAAAGACTATTCTTCCCAATAAAGAAAATTGAGAAAGAAGCTTATGTAGAGAAATCTCAAGGTTTTGAGGTATACTAGAAAGATACCCATATAGGCAAATGGAAAAAGACCTTGTATGGATTCAAGAAACTTGATGCAGAGTATCTCATATTCAGCAGAAGCGTGGCGAGAACTTGCTATGATAGAATAAGTGCTACTTGGATATGTTTCAATTTGAGCTTTTCCACGATGTCATGGGCTAGTAGGAAATAGAAGTCTGTTGCACTCAACACTACAAAAGTAGAGTATATTGTAGCTTGTGATGCTTGCACATAAACAATGTGGCTCTGTAAATTTGTTTCTGGACCGTCTGATCAGGTGTTAAATTCGACCATGATATATTGTAATAATCATAGCCATGTGAAGCTTTCATAGAAACTGATGTTCCATGACAGGCCTAAGTACATTGAGATCAAGCATTATATTTTATGATAAAGTCCAGAAGAGAGAAGAAGTTCTCCAATATATCTCCAATATATCTCCACAAGGTGGGGAGACGACTTCCTTATTAGAAAAGGAAGTGATTACTCCCAGGTTGGGAGGGAGCACTAATATGTTATTGATTTATGGACAGTCATTTTCCAGTTTAGAAAATGGTCCAGGATGGGCAGTTCCTTTCTAGTTCGGAAAGTGGTTTGAGATTTCTTACGGACAGGCATTTTCCAGTTTGGAAAATGGTCCAAATCAGATAGTCATCTTCGTAATGAAAATGGTATGATAGATTGGTCATGTACCATATACATTGATTCCCCTTGTGGCCAGTGTGGGGGAATGGTCTAGTACAATCATTCTTCTTGGCAGTCACTCTGAGTAGTGGTAAAGTAGAATGGTTCGCCTCGTCGGGCATTCATCCCTTCGAAGTTCACAGTTGTGAGCAGTTTCGAAGAATGATCCGTTTTGGAGGTTGGTATAGGAAAGTCATTTCCATAGGAAATGGTCTGGACAGTCATTCCCTAGGGCAGACTCATTCTCTCTAGGTTGCACTGTGATTAGTGCCGAAGGAATGAACCGGTTAGTTGAATGGCCTAGGTTCAGTAATCAGGGATAGACATTCCCTAGGGCAAAGTCATTCTCTCTAGGTTACACTATGATTAGTGCTAGAGGAATGGCCCAGTTAGGTGAATGGTCCAGGCTCATAAATCAGGGACAATTATTCTTCTATGCTATGGAAGAATAGTCTAGATAGACCATGGCTGATGTTTTACTTTCCGAGGGTAGATGCTCTTCCAGATCTCATAGATGTGAATGGAAGAATGGACCAGATGACTCAGTTTGTATCGTGATATTGTTATGCAAGTTGATATCAGACGATAGCATTGTTGTGGAGAATGTATGTCTCTAGACAATAGCTGTATGCCACTATGGTGGATGTATTCCACTGATTGTGACTATGTGTCATTGGTTAGTAGCTATGTGCTACTAGGTGTGCTTGTGTACCACTAGATAGTAGTTGTGTACTACTATGGATAGACACAATTGTGTTCTATTGAATGACATTGTTTTGATTGTCATGGAGACTATCACTAGTGTTGGAGCTGATTACCAACTAGACGAATAGTCAGTATGCTAATGGACATACATTCTCCCTATGGAAAATGGTCCAGGATAGTCATTCTTCTAGGACGTATGTACGGATTAGAAGAATAGTCCTTGTATCCCATAGCATGGCTTCTAGCATCTGTTGGAACAATTATTCTTCTGGGACATATGTCCGAATTAAAAGAATGGTTCTTGTATCACTCTGTGAAGTGAGTGACTTATTCAACATCATGCCCAATTACCCAGATGGAGTATGGCTTCGAGAGATGATGCAGTTGATGCTATCAAATGATATTGATAGTGATGATGGTGCTCATGATTTGATCATGAGATATCTTGTATGGATATGATGATGCTATCGGTTGAATGGTTTGTTTGTGCTCAAGACCATTTCCTTTAATACCTCCCTAGCTAGGAGGGAGTGTTGATATTATGGTAGCTACGAGAGGTATTAACCTCCACGTGTAACCTCTGACAAGATTAGAATATTCCGAGAAGCAAGAGAAACCCTAAAACGTTGGACAATAACCCTAGGAGACAAGTGGGCTCAAGAGAATATTTAATATTTAGTTATTAACCTCCAGAAAGAGAAGTCAACCCAGTCAAGTGAGATATAATAGTATAATTAGAGGGTGCTACAACTCATTTGTTACACACACTCTCACAACTGCATAAGACCAATGGTGCACACGTTTGGAGAGGAACTGCAGCTGCTACAACTGGCATTTCGGTTTTGGCTTGGAATTTCTCTTGGTTATGGTTTGGACTTTCTACTTGGTCTTTGGTTATTCTTGCTTGGTGTGCTAGCCTTGGAGAAATGTGCGCTACCTTGGTTGGCTATTGGATTGCTTATAGAATTATTCTGTTTGTTAAGGTTAAGGTGCTTGGGGGTGGCCTTTGTGCCTATGGTTGGGTGACAATATTGCTATATTGTCTATGGTAAAATGAGCACACCTATTTTTCTAGCACTTTTATCTATCACATGTTTTGTTATATCAAAAGGTAGGAGACACATCGCATAGTGAAGAAAAGATAGAGATATTTACATTATAAATGGATCTCCCAATCATCCAAACTAAACCTAATTGATATTTTGCAAAATAAACATGCCATAGTCATTGATGTTATTTGCAAAATATTCACTTTGTTGATCTATGTTAAATTCCTTACATAAAAGCATTAACTATTAAAAGACAATGTAAATGAGGATGGTAATCATTGCCCCCATACACATTACACATTTGATAAGTTGTTTATATGAATGAAGATATTAAGATAACTTATATACTTAATTAAAAGATATCAAAATCCCAACACAATAAATGGAATGTTGATAGTTGATACTTAATTTGAAGTTGAACCCTAATGCAAAATTAGTGATAGGTTATAGAAACTGAAAATGATACTTAATTTAAAGTTGAAATAAGTTAAATGGAAACAGCCTAATACATAATACATAATTAGTTATAGGCAATAGAAACTAAAAATACTTGGAGAGTAATTTAAATGTTTTTAGAACACATAAATATTGAAAAATAGGGAAAAAAAAACCTAATGCAAAATTAGTGATAGGTTATAGAAACTAAAAATAATACTTAATTTAAAGTTGAAATAAGTTTAATGGAAATAACCTAATACATAATTAGTTATAGGCAATAGAAACTAAAAATACTTGGAGAGTAATTTAAATGTTTAATTAGTTATAGGCAATAGAAATTAAAAATACTTGGAAAGTAATTTAAATGTTTTTAGAACACATAAATATTGACAAATATGAAAAAAAAAATATTAAAAAAAGATATTTATTAAAAATAAAATCTCAAACAATAGATAATTAGTGATAGGCTATAGAAACTAAAATGGTTGGAGAGTAATTTAAATGCTTTTATAAAATATAGATATTGAAAATAAAAAAATAAAATAAAAGAGACATATATTAAAGGAATTTTCCAAACAATCTTGGAAGACTTACTCTAATTTAATTAGCACCTACTCATCCAATATTTGTCCAACCAAAAGGCCAACAACCTTGTAAGAATTACTCAAATTTAATTACCACTTACTCATCCAACATTTGTCCAACCAAAAGGCCAACATATATTTGTCAATAAAACTCAGTGGAACAAAGTGGCATAAGGTCAGAGCACCAACAAAAACAAGACCAACAATTTGTTGATGGTCGAGCCCACTGGTCTTTCCATCTCCAAAGCATACAAAACCACTTGTAAGAGTTTTCTCTGGATGTGGAACCAATTGGCCTCTTTCCACTGCTTAATAACAGATTATAGATTAATGCCTACCTGGTTTATAGGTGAGAGCAAGGACTACATGTGCAAAAGATGAAAAAACTAGATTAAAAGTTGTGGATCAGGTTTTGAACACTAGGTTTCTGTTTGGAGATGAACTTTGGCGGGCAAGTTGGGTTTGAATTTCACGCCTATGTCTATGTTTGTCAACAGGAATTGACGTCTGAGCCATTGATCTACAATCTGGAGTTTAGGGGGATTGAGGTCCCGCAGATGCTGTGATTACTGTATGGGCTTATTTGCTTGCAGAGGTGCAGAGTTAGACGTGAAAAGATTGCTGAAAAGACTGGGCCCTCCTCGATTTAGAGTTTCTGGTAGGTTGTTGAAGGAATCATTATGAGAGGTGCAGAGGTAGATGTGAAAATATTGCTGAAAAGACTGTCCCCTCCTCGATTTAGAGTTTCTGGCAGCATCTAGTACCAGTAGTTGAAGGAATCATTATTGGAGTTGATTAAAATAAGCAGGTCCAAGTCTTAGAATCAATTTAACAGTAAACAACTTTCAATTAACCCGAGTTGTTGTCTTATTCTTCATCCGTAGAGTTCCTCTAAGAAGTGCCCTTTTGGAAATACGGGAAACATTGGACAATGAGAGAAACAACCGGGCAACTCGTTATGAAACTCGAGAAACCGAATCCAGTGGTGAAACAAATGGCTGTTGCTTGTGTTGTTGGTGGTTCCGGATCAACGGGCCAATCATGTCGCTCCACTTGTGGTGGTGAAATGGTTAACACATCTTCCATTCATTCAAATGGGAATGGAAGCACGAGTGCAACCATCAGGGTATCAATATGGGAGATGCATGTAAAGTCATTGTGATTCAAGATATGAAAATAAATATGAATAGTTCAATGCACTACATGAACACGAGTCAAAGGAGAGGAAAATATAGATAAAAAAATAGAGATGGAGAGGAGAATCCAAGTAAACATGCATAGTTCAATGCACTATCCCCGCTCGAGAGAATATAGTAGAGGTCCGCTCCCCGTGAATTTCTGCTAGATTGATGTTACAGGGAATTAGGCATAAATAATCTGTCAGGTGAGCTTACCGGGTCAGAAAGAAAGAGCACTAGACAGTTAACAAAGAGGATAGCAGGTGGAAGGACAGAAAGCAGGGAGCAGGACGAATGGAGTTGGTGAAGTTTTCCGCACACTAAAATATGCTTACAGGACATGCATACAGAATTACAGTTGGTTCGGAGTTAGTGGAAGATGTATAGGACACAGTATTCAAAGTATCATGATATTCAATACCGTTCCATAAAGTGCCACAGCATTCAATATCAAATGTTACATAGTGGACAAGTCTCCAATAATACCCCTTAGTAAAAGACACAGCATTCAATACTGCATAGCCCCCAGGTCTCCAATAATACCCCAGTAAAGGACACAGCATTCAATGCTGCATAGCGCGTAGGTCTCCAATGATGCCACTCGGTAAAGAACCCATAGGCATTATTATCGTTTTCAACAAATTTTCCAAGAAAACCCAGCCAAAAACTCTTGCACCTCAAGCGTAAGGTTGGCGTCCTATTTTGCAATTTGATAGCCTGCTCGGATTCTGCACCTGAAATTACCAGGACGCCCCTCTAGTCAGTGCATTTTGATGGACTGCGCAGATCCTGCACTTGAAATTACCAGCACGCTCCTCTAACCAGTGCATTTGGCAACTCGCATCCCCTATTGAAAGTGCTAGATTAAATTTTTGATCATTTTGATGTACTGTTTGTGAACAAGATTTTATAAAAAAATATAATATTCTTCTTGGTTGTCATAAATGAAAGGATGTTAGCTTTCTTGCAATTTGTAGTTAGTCATTAATGCGTGATTGCTTGTGATTATCGGTGATTAGAGTGAGTAAAGTTCTTTTATGCTGAATTTATTTATATATTCAGAAATGCAATTTAAATAATACTAATAAGAATTTATTCTAATAAAAAAAAATAAAAATTTACAGAGTAGGATCATATAGCAGAAACAGAACTATAATAAGATAATCTTTACACTTGAGATTAATGTTTTTCGTTCACAAGTTCCCGAAGGCAAGTGAAGAGGATACACACTGCTACACTATAAACTCTAAGACTCACACTAAGACTCTCTCTCGATTTCCGAATGCCTAACTGAGAGGAGAAGAGTCTTATTTATACAAATTTTAGCAAGTTACCGGTAGACATAAACTGACAACTGTCTGTAAACAAAAGATTCCTTTCAAGTGGATGGGGCAGCTGTGGACTACAGCTGTTATCTCGTCCCTTAGAGGCTCGACCATATGGAGACCCATACCAACTTTTATGGAATGACAAGACAAAAGTAAATATTCGCAAATCTACGAATAAATTATATCACATGATTACATAGTGGAGTTCTACAGGAACCCACGGAACTGACGGGACACCACTGTCGGCCCGTTAGACATGAAAGAATCAATACATCATTATTACAAAATAGTGAGCACTTGGCCCATCATGCTTCCATACGATTAACTATGTTGTACTCAGCAATAGAATCAAATGATCCATCACTGCCATAGTCGAAATGACTGTTGGGTGGAGAGCTATGTTCATGTGAGAATGGTGGTAATCCGCTGAAGCATTTATAAAATGGAGATCCTTGCATGGCTGGAATTAGTTCGTCTTCAGGTACACATAAGTCACCAAAATATTCACTGGTAACTTTATATGTTTGAGGCTGAGGTGGCTCAAACTTTTCATAGTGCAACTCACTTCCTCGGAATGATAAGTTAAAAACAAACCATCCTTCATAATGAACAGCTTCTTCTATTTCTGCTTTGAACCATTGTATAAAAGCATCTTTACTGGTTCCAAAGAAGGTAACATCTCTGGGACAGTAAGTCCAAAATAAAATATACAACCAACCAGACCACCCGATCTATGTTTCTTTGAATGTTGAGCATTCAAAGATTATCCAACAGCAACCATCATATTTTACCTGCAGCATTATTTTGCAATAATCTTCATATGTGATGCAAGGAGTGTAAAGCAATATATATATATTTGTCCTTGCATTGGTCCTCCTATGATTGATCCTCTAGCCATAGTATGGCTCATTCTGAAGTAACCAAAATAGGATGTATAATGGTTATACTTCTGTATCCAGTTATTTAGAATATGTATACAGGCTGGACTGCTTCTAATGTAACAACTTAAACAGTTAAAACAATAACAATATTCACAATTTGTACACACTAGGACCCATTTGAATCCTGGTGGAGGAGCATCCCTTATGCTCAAGGAGGATGAAGCCATTTAATGGTTTTGTCTTTGTTTTGATATGGAGCATCTTCTCTGGTAAGAAGATCAGCAACACAATTGTCTTTACCAGGTTTATAATGGATTTCAAAATCAAATTCGTCAAGCCAAAGACTCCATCGCAATATTCTGTTGTTTCCCTGTTCCAACAGACGTTGATTAGATAGCATACCCTTCATATGTTTCAGATCTGTTCTGACAATAAAATGTACAGGTTTTAAGAATAATCTGAATTTTTTAATGCCATTCTTGACAGCAAGAATCTCTTTATGAGAAGAAGGGTATCTTGATTCAGTGTCGCTAAAGCAACCAAAAGTGTATATACACACTTCTTCCAATTTAGGGCCATTCTTCTGTAATAACACTGCTGCCCAAGTATCATTAGAGGCATCAGTTTCTAATACTAGTTGAAGGTCCATATCTGAAAGATGTAACTTAGGTAAATTCTGGATTTTCTGCTTTATAATCTGGACAGCTTGAGTCATCTTATAGTTCCATGGTAGAACTTTACTCAATATTTTTTGGAGTATCCTGGCATCCTTAGCTTGATTTTCATAGAATTGTCGGATGTAATTCAGACAACCAAGGAACCTTTGTAGCTGTTTTTGATCAAGAATTTCATCAGGGAATTCAGTGATCTTTTTCAGGATATGATCTTGTAATTCAACTTCTCCTTTGGATAAGATCAATCCAAGGTACTCTATCTTTGTTTGTGCACAACAAAGCTTAGAACGGTTGAGCACCAAACCATGTTTGAATAAGAGGTCATAAATTGTTCTGAGATGTTGTACATGTGATTTACAATCTACAAAACAAACAAGCAAATCGTCAATATATACAATGACAAAATTAAGATGTTTGAAGATATCATCCATCCTCTTTTGGAATTCTGAAGGAGCATTCTTCAAACCAAAGGGCATCACTTTCCACTGGTACTGGCCATTTGGGACAACAAAAGTTGTCTTATATCTATCTTTAGGGATTATACCAATCTGCCAGAAACCACTTTTAAGATCAAATTTACTAAATACATTACACTTCCCAATCTTAGAAAACAACAATTCTTTTGATGGTAATGGGAATCTGATAGGAAGCAGAGCATCATTCAAAGCTCTGTAATTAATTACCATCCTGGGTTTTCCTCGTTTTTGCTCACTATGCTTATTGACATAGAATGCAGGATAAGACCAAGGGCTTCTACTGATTTCTATCAGTTTTCTTTCCAGAAGCTCTGCAATTTGTTTTTGACAATATTCACATTCTGTTGGAGACATGTGATTTGCAGAGGCATTTTGAGGCTTTGGGGTGTAATTTTCTTTATACGGCAAGCTTACAAAATACTGCTCTCTGGTCCAAAAAGCATTAGAATATTCAAATGTACAATCTTTTTCTATCCTGTCTTTGATATCCTTTATTATTTCATATCCATGTTTTTCAGTATGTCCAATAATTTTCTGTATATGAATCAGACTACTAGCAGATTTCTCAACTTGGTGGAAAGTTTGCTTTACTGCTATTCTTGTTTCGTAACAAGATTTGCTGAGTACTTTAATTGATTTACTCAAAATTGTAAGCTATACAAAATCACTACCTATAACAAAAGGTAAGCATTTATTTACAAAGTGCTGTCCAAGTAGTATATATGCACCAGTATCATAACAATAGAGTGTAACAGATACTTTGGTTTCCTGTATTAGTATAGGAAAGTCTGGGGCGATGTATCTGATCTTAATTTCAGACTTATTGACAGCTCTAAAAGAGATATCAATAGGTTGCCAATAATAGGCTGGTATAGCTCCATGCTTTGCACATGAATTCATTGCTCCTGTATCAAGTTGTGCATCTAGAGTGTATTGTAGATATCCTTGAACTTTTATATTCACAGAAATGACCAATCTATCATTTAAACCATTCATTTGTTTAGACTCATATGGTTCATTATTTGTTTCTATGTTGAACATTTCTTTTTTCAATTGTTCATCTCTTTTTATCTTTAGAAAGTTCAACTCTTCCTTTTGGAGTTTTAAGCTCTTCCATAAATCGGCAACTAATGCTTCTTTTTCTCTGATAGATTCTTCTAGATGGAATATGGTATTGTCTAAAGAATCTTCTTCTGGTGAGGTCGCCTTGAATGGTTATGAGATTTTTACAGTTCCTTTTGCTCTGCTGTCTTTATGCTGTGATGACATGAAATCAACATCTTTAGGAGTATAATGGTGGATATTCACCACACTTGGCTGCTGGAGTTTATCAATTTGAGCAGAGAGTTGGGCGATGTGGGAAGCATATCGGCGGGAGAGCTGGAATTGTCCAGGAGTAAGAACGAACAATTTTTCTTGGAGATCAGACCTTTGTATAAGGAGAGAAGAAAGGTCTGAATAAGGAGACATCATTTTGATGTCAAGAAAATTCAGGGTTTCAACTATTTGGGAGGAGTCTGAATCAGTATCAGAATCTGGATCAGGAAGGTTGGTTTCAGAAAGGGTGTCACTATCCTCAGTGAGGGAGAGGTATTCACCATCTGAACAGTTATCAACTAATTCCCATTCGGAAGGATCATAACCAGATTGGAAAAGATCCATAATCTTGGATTGGAATTTAGTTTTAGACCACAGAGAACATTGAGAAGCCCAGTGGCCAGGCTTTTTGCAGATAAAGCATGAAGACTGCTTTGATTGATGTTTATGTGGCCGACGTTTAAAATGGGCTTTCTTCTTGAATTGATTGTTTCGAGTAAACTTCTTAGGGAATTTTCTAGAAAATCATCGTGGCTTAGGTTTACATTTGAAACAACCACAATCCTTTTTACAGGATTTATTTTTACCATGTTCTTTGTTACAACCAAAATGATAGGTTTCTGCAAATGTATCACAGACAGAGGAGTCAAAACCTAGTTGTTTCTTCACAGATTTATTGGTTTTTCTGCGAAGACATTCTTTTTGCAGAGCCATAACTATATGCTCATGCAAGCCTGCTAGAGATAATTGAGATATATCAATATTCAGTTCTTCAAAACGATCTCTAACTAGGTCAGGTACTTTTCCAGGCATTGCAGATAAATATTTTCTTAAGTATGCTACATTGTCTGGATTTGGAGATTTGTACAACAAATCTTGCATTGTACATAAGAATTCAGGGAGTTGGGAGATATGGCAAAGTTTTTGATTCATGAATAGATCTGCATAATGGTTTGAATCTATCTTAGCATTGCCATATAATTCATGTACAACTGCTTTGATAAGCTCCTCAATTGGATTGTCATGATTCATTAATTTGAGCTTATCTTCTTCTCAGATTCTGTCCCACCAGAGTCCTAAATTTCTTGTAAATCCCCAAGTTAACCTTAAGGCTAACTCATTCCAGGCTATCTTGTTTTGAAAGATCAACTTTTGGGTTCTTGTCCATGCCTGCCATTTCTGAAAGATCAACATCATTTCATTCTTGGACCTGCAATTAATATTGGTTATGGGTGCAAATTCTATATTCTCTCTAAAGAATGAGGCATGTTCGACAGAATTAGCCGGATCAAAAGGGACCTTTTTGGAAGAACCATATTTAGCATGGCACCATTTCTCCCAAGCATATTGGAAGGCGTTTCCTCCTGCTTCATCATGTGAAGAGCGAGGTGGTGCTTTATTAGAGCTTTCTGCTTCATCTATCCCTTTTATGAATGGGACTAGGGACTGATTGGCTTGTTGTTTTTTTCTGATGTCTTCTTTTAAAATGAAAGACTGTGATTTGACTAACTCTATTTTTTCAATAGCTATTTCCAGTACTTCTGCAATTCTTGCTAATACTAGATTTGGAGTCTCAGTAGCTAACTATTTCAGAGTTAGTTGCTTCTGTTCATCTTTTGAACTATCACCAAACCAATGGAATGAAGCATGTTTTTCTATATCTTCAAATTTGAGTGGAGAAGGAGTTTCTTTCTCCTGCTCAAAAGAATCTTTCAGACTTTGAACAACAGTCTGAATTGTATCTAACTTCTCAAGTATCTGTACAAGTTGAGACTTTAGATGCTCTTGATTACTCTCCAAAGAATCTATTTCTAAATGCAAACCATTCATGTGAATCTTTGTCTGTAAGACATATTGCGCTATATCATCAATATTCTGTGCAAGACAAACAGACTGGTAGTTTGCATAATTTTGCAATCTCACAACATCCAGAGATTGTTCTGCATCTGCCTTTCTATATTTTATGAAATCTAGGTCAGCTACAAGATCATTCTTGAACGATGGAGTATGATTTCCTGGTCCAAGATTTCTCTGAGGAAGAGTAGCTTTCTTATCCCTGTCAACCCTAGGTAAGGGTGAATTAATCATTTTGATCTGCGGGATTACTAGATCAAGACATTCAGGACAATCGACATGTTGACCAAAGTGTTCTGTTTTAGACTGGAATGTCCTAAAATTCTTGGGAGCAGATGGTACATGGGATATCCTTGGAGTTTCAGAAAGTTCAGAGGATTGTTCTTGTACTGGTATTTGTTTTCTACAGTAATAACAATTCTTAGAACCTTTCTGATGTGTTAAAAAATGATTATCTAACTTAGATTTATTCAAAACAGGTTTATATACAGGGGCTTTGGAGAAAGAGGAAGAAGATGGAGATCTAGCAGAAAAAGAAGACCTTCTTTGATTTGAATCAGAGCTACTTGCTGATAAGGAAGACAATTGTCTTTCTAAATCTTGACTTTTGGTGCTCTGTGATCTTCCTATCGTTAAAACATTTCTTCCAGATGAGTTCTATTCAATTTTTAATTCTTTAGCCATGGGGGGTGATATTCTGGAAAAAATAGGTTCATACTCTGCAGACCACTCTTCAACAGCAGAAAGTTTAGCAAAACCTAAAGTAAGAGGGGATACATTGCCTGGTCCAACCACCACGCTTTCGGAGGTAGCGCGTTGAAGTAACTTCGGATTGAGCGCTGGCATAGTTGTAGAAACAAAGCGAAGACAGGTAGTGGTATGCAGTTGGGCAATGTCAGAACCTTCAGCCATATCAAAACCAGAAAACTGTACATAAGCTTGAAGTAGAGTAGAGATGTAGGGGTCTATGAGTGAAAATTGAAATCTTGGAAGGGCTGATGACCAAACTGGGCCATTATGCAAAAGAGCTTGCAATCCAGAAATTAAGGCATCAGAGAAAGTATTATGTCTTGAGTCAATAATACAGTTTAGTACAGATGTATCTAAACCAGGTCTGACTAATGGATTAATCCCAAACTGTATTAATCCCAGATGGACATATTTATACCCATGTTCTAAACCCCAATCAATATCAGCTTGTTGAATCAGAGGTATTTGGTAAACGGTTTGACCAAGAGAGAGAGGCACATTATGAGAACAACATCTAATTAAGGTGGATGCACGAAACTTAAACATCGGCAAATCATATATCTTTGAAGGTTCTATCTTCGGCATCCTCCAATTTACATCAGGCTCATATTCTTGAGCAACTAGTCTAGTATTATACAGAGACTTAGATGGAGAAGACTGACTTAGGAAATGTTATACCATTTAGAAGGTTTATACTTGACTTCAGCTGACAAATCATAAGAAGACTTGTTGTTCTGTGAGGCCATTCTCAACTACTACAACTTCTGACAGTATACTTAAAATATTGCAGGCAAGTAAATATATTGAGAGGTAAGATCTGACTTACTATGGGAAAAAGGACTTTGCAGCACTCCACGCCTTCTTCGGCTTCAACGGCTGACTTACGTGTCCTACAACAACTGCTGGAGACCACAGTGAAGAAGATCACTTCACTCAATATTGGACATTTACACTTCTCGCAATCATATACTTTAGACACAAGGCTCGTATTAAAGTAGAATCACTTATGAACAAAATTCTTTTGTATTAATCAACTGAACTCACTCATTACATAAGAAAATGGTCGTATTAGCTATAACTGCACAGAAAAGCAGGGCATTCAATCTTAGTTCTCTGTTCTGGAGAAAGAGAATGTCAGATAGGCTCCTGGCCGACTGCTCAGGCAGAAACTAGCTTATACTGGCTTTGATACCAATTTTACAGAGTAGGATCATATTAGGATTATTATTAGGATTCCAGAAAAAGGGTCAAAACTTAAAACAGTTAGACAAAGCCGTAAAAAATTTGGCCAGAAATTGTTGGATATGTAGATTTGAGTGGTTAATTCTGTATAATCCTAATACCCTGGGGTTTGCAGCACGATTAATTCATTTATACATTCAGAAATGCACTTTCCAAAATTTAGAACAAAGATTTGAGTGGTTAATTTTGTATATTCTGAGTAGGGTTTTTCAGCGTGCTGAATCCTGGAGTTGTCTAATTAGTACAAATTTATGTGGTCTAATTCCAACTAAAAAAATGCCTGAACGTTCTAAGTTTTGGCCCTTTTTCGATGATATTTATCCTAAATCAAGAAGAAATTGTTAAATATGCAGATTTGAGTAATTAATTCTGTATAATAATTAAATTTAAATAAGAAAATAAAATTTAAAAAAAAATAAAAATGATGATTTCTTACATATTTATATAATGAAATTTCAACCCAAAAAAAACCAAAACGACAACGCCTTCCATATCTCCAATACTATATTTTCGTATGTCTCCACTTCCATCTCCAATACTTCCATATCTCCAATAATACAGTGGGGTCAATTTCCATTTTCTTATGTCTCCACTTCCACACCATTTCCCGTTTCAGTTTTCAACCATGAACAACCAACCACCCCCCGGGAGTTATTGCCATGTCTCGGCCTTGAGATATAAGTAAACAAACCATCACCAATTCTTTTCATTTTCATTTTTCTGCATGCATTGCTTATGGAATCAAACTAATAGATACGTATGCACAATGTGTATGTTTAAGTGCAGGAGACGGTTATCCGAAGCCATAAGTAATCGCAGAAACGGAGGTGAGCTTCACAGCGAGGAAAGAGGATCTCCAATGAGGTCAACTGCTGGATCTGGCAAGCGATGGCCTCTGGAACGTGATCTCCAACGAGGTTGCATGGAAAGTTTTCAAGAAATGCCTCACCATTAAGAGCAGAAAGAAGCCTGAATCCTCGCCTTCCGACTGTCGGTTGACAGGTTTGTGCTATATCGAGGAGATAAACAAAAGCGACTACTGTGATTCCACCAACAACCAATATCCCTGCGTAACCGAAAAGCAATATTATGGCGGTGGCCCCTTGCAACTCATGCGGTATTTATTTTTATATGATGGTCGGAATTCGGCCTTTCAGGGGTAGATTGATTTTGGCATGGATCAAAATTCATGCATTTCAAAATATTATCTCAAAGGTTGTGTCCAATTTTAAATCAATCCAAATGCTCAAAAAATTGATCAAACTTTTAGATTAACAAAAAATTCAAAATTGTGTGGCCAGAAAACATATAGGAAAAGTAACTCCGGAGAGAAGATTTCTCCCGAGTTAGCCCACTCCGTGTGATATTTAGTGAATTTGCATCTATATTGAATATTTGATGACTGATCATTTGTTGTGGGCAGTCAATAACCAGCTTGCTGCCCAAGCTTTATTGTTGCATACCGTCAGATTGTCTGGTATATATACCGTCAAATTGTCTTGGTATATACATCCGGATATATTCGATACCACCGCAGCATTAAAGCCTAGGCAGCAGGCTGATTATTGATAGCCATTTGTTGTAAATATTTTTGCAGGGTTGTAAATACTTTTGCAGAAAATTACCTGGGTTTAAATGGTACCGTTACTAACCGTGTGAATTATAGTTACTAATAATTCACACAGTCAGAGTTGAGTTTTGCGTAGATCCAAGAAGCAAACATTAGCTATTTCCTGTTGATCTCAATCAAATAAACGTCTCTAAAATATTTCAAAGAGAATATATTCTATCGTCCTCAACAAACAGATAGAGGCTAACTATCATAGCTAGTATTAGCGGACTGAGGCTCCTCTTATATCCACTTCTCATAAATAATCACATCAAATCAAACCGAACACACTTTAATGAGCCATTTTTCTCCATGTTTTAATAAAACTATTGCATCAAATCCAACTCATTTCAATCTTATTTATATAATATTATTTTATTAATTAGCATATACATTTAATTAAATAATAATAATAATTTGAATTTTAAACTTGTGATTTTCCAAAAGAAATATATCTTCTTAATCATTAGGTCAACTTAAATTTTACTTATTTTATGGAACAAAACTTTTGTGGAAGACCTTCTTATTAAATTGTGACAGTAAATTTAAAAAAATTGTAAATACTAAAATTTACTTATGTAAATATTTAGTGGTATTAGTTTAAGAAACCCGTGGAAGTTTATATAAATGGCGGTAGTTCTAATAACTATGTAAATGGTTCCAAGATAGATATGAATCTATGAAGTCCTAGAGATGTATTGGGGATAGTGGATAAGCATGATTGTAAGCCTATCTTGAATAATAAGAGATACCCATCCTTCCTTGACACATTGTCATGGTTTTACCATGTAACTCTCGTGTGTTATCCGAGTTATTTATTTGTCTTTATTGTCATATTTTTTGCATTTATTATTGTGTTCAAGCTCTCAAATACCAACAAGTGGTCTTAGGAAGCCTTATTCTTTGTGACACTGAATCACCTAAAACAGAGTCTGAGAAGTCAAGTTATTTGCATTTTAAAATCTGCAATTTTCAGGGTTTTTTTTCAACGGATGATCCTGTGTTTTTTCTGATTTATGTAGCATACATGGCTGAATTTTTCAAAACAAATTGCATATCTGAGTTCCTCTCACAATTTCACGCAAGTTCAAAACAACAATAGTCCAAATCAGAGCTGTGAAAGTGAAGATATCACTAATTTAAAATCAACTATTTTTTGGGATTTTTCGTGACGATAGTGAAGATATCGCTAATTTAAAATCAACTATTTTTTGGGGTTTTTCGTGATGGCGGTGGGACTGCAGAGTTCACAACTTTTCATAGGGTGCTCAAATTGCTACCAGATCAATACCATTGGATAAATTATTTTAAGACATTTTGTTTGGTATATTTTATGTGGTGTTTCCAATAGCTATTTCCCTTCAAACCCTCAAACAAATTCTACAGATGACTAATGTAACGTCCCCAACCACCACAACAAGGGCAACGTCACACAGGAATTTCACTGTAATACCATTTTGTGGCAGAACCAGCCACCCAGGTCGGTCCATGTAACACCACCAATAGTCTGCTAAGCTTTGATAGTAGGTTAACTGTTCATCTCGGAGTACTTATATATTACATCCATTTCTAATAAAATAAAATGCAATAAAATATACTACTACCATAATAACTCATGCAAAATTGACCATAAATCATACATGCAATGGAAACACATGATAACATTGTAAGAATCATAGACATGCACAACAAACATCATTAAACACATAATTGATACTTATCTTTGGATTGTGAAGACCACCGACTACGTGTAGACCTTCCACGAACCTCCCAGCCTTAGACCACACTGGTCATCACTCTCAGTAGTGGGTCACCCTCGATCTGGGACTAAACTCCATTGGGCAAGGGATTCCTAGGCTTGGCAAGGCTAACAGGAATGTCACATAGTTCAACAGAAATGATTCTCTCAAGAGCCACTTATGCCCACTGCTCACAGACTCTCATTCCCCACATGCCTGTCCCACCCCAAGAGTATACACCTTCATTGTCAAACAGTTCATCAGCTGCTCCACCTCCCTTCTGGGGCTTTAGCAACAGGCCGGACAGAAACTCTCAGAGCTATGTAGCTATTACTAGACTCCCTCCAGGAGAATTCACTCCCTCAGCACACTCTCTCATCTGGAGAGAGTTTCTTCCGGGCTTGACAACCTGCCTCTTCAATATACAGGCCTAACAACCCTCCTTTGCAAACCACAAGCCTGAAAACTTGTTTCTTCTATCCAACTCCTAAGATAAATGGGAAAGGGCGAAGGCAACAACAGAACTCTGATAAGACAGAGGACATCTCAGCAAAAATACCAGTGCATGCAAGTTACCGAGGTTTGTGATGGTCATGGTTTCAACAATGGCGAAAATGGCTGGCTGCGTGCTTGCTCTGTGCGTGAGTGAACTTGACAGGATAGAGGTGGCTGACTGGTCAGAGAATGGCTAGAATGGTGAGAGTGTGAGAGACAACTTTGTGTCCTCCCCTCAAACAACAAGAATTCCCCCTTAAAACTGCATGTGCATGAGCTGACACATGTCTCTCATGAAGCACGTTACTTTCCATTTGGAAGTCATTCCCTCTTCCCAAAGAAACTTAGGATATAATCATATCCTTCTATAAACATTTAGAATAATAATAAATTATTCTTCGACTTAAGCTCTTAAGCTTAGTCCTTATTTCCAACCTATTAGCCCCCTCTCCCTTACCCAACCTAATGGAGCTTAGTCCCCCATATTATTTCTTCGTGGTTGGTCTACATGCAACGATGTTTTTATATTAATAATATGAATATTTACATGTACAAAACATGCTCCTGGCCTTTAACACCTAGGCTCACCAACCTCATAAACACTTAAGCCTATCAACTTATAATTGCTTGGCTCACCAGCCTACAAAACATGTTACAATTCACAAATACAACTAGGGCTCGTCCTTGGGGGTATTACAATCCCCTCCCCTTACTTTTTCATTGTCCTTAGTGCAACTTATTCACACAACATCAATAAGATTTTCAAAATCTTCAAAAATATGCAGGTACTCTCCCCGCATAGCATCCTTGTGCTCCCATGTCACGTTCTCAACACCCTACTAGGTACACTGGACCTTTACAAGCCCTATGGCTCGATTATGGAGCTGCTTGCTCTTTTGGTCCAATATGCACACTAGATGCACTTGTAAGGCGCCTTCTTTATCCACCCGAATCACATTTCAATCAATCACATGATTAGGATCAGGTATATACTTCTTGAGCAATGAAACATGAAATACATTATGAACAGTCATGGATACAGGCAATGTGAGCATATAAGCAACTGGTACAATCCTTTCTAGGATTTCAAATGGTCCACAATATCTGGCTGCCAACTTGGAACAGTTTCCTAGCTTTAGGAAACTTCTATTGGCTTTTACTTTCAAGAAAATATGGTCACCCACTTTAAAATCCCTATGGGTTCTGTTCTTAAGAACATAACGTTTCTTCCTGTCTTGGGCATCCTTCAAATTCTGCTTAATCTTCAACATTTTCTCTTCCATTTCCTTGAGCAACTCTGGTCCAATTATTGCTCTATTAGCTGGGTTATCCCAACTTATTGGTGTGTTGCACTTTCTACCATAAAGTGCTTCAAACAGGCTCATCTTCAGTGATGCTTGATACCCATTGTTGTAAGCATATTCTACCAAGTGTAGATAATCCTCCCATTTAGATGGTTTGTCCATCACATACATCCTTAGCATGTCTTCTATCACTTGGTTCACCCTTTTTGTTTTCCCATCAGACTCAGGATGATAGGTTGTGCTGAAGTTCAGGTTTGTTCTGAACCCCTTGAATAACCCTCTCCAAAAATTTGAGGTAAATTTCGGGTCTTTGTTAAACACAAGTCTTGGGTATGCCATGCAATTGTGCTACTTCCCTCATATAGATATCAACAACATTAGCTGCCTTGTGAGTAGTTTTCAATGGAATAAAATGGATAGATTTAGTAAGCTTATCCACCACCACCATGATGGAATCATGTTGCTTGTTTGTTCTAGGTAATCCTGTGATGAAATCCATTGTCACCACTTCCCACTTCCACTCCTATGCTCAGCCTTGACCCTTTGACATTCTAAGCATTTAACTATGTATTCAACAATTTCCTTCTTCATGTCTGGCCAATAATATTGGCTCTTGACTATTGTAACTATTTTCTGATATCTTAGGTGTCCTACGTAAGACACATTATGCATCTCTTTTAAAATAACACTCTTCAATTCTGGAGAATTGGGTACATAGACTCTGTTTCTGTATCGAAGGATTCCATTGATTCCCAATTGATAATCCTCAACCTTCTGCTGTATTTTACCTTGTTGCAATTGTTTTACTAATTCCATGTACTGCAAATCTGAATTCACAGCTTCATAAATTCTACCTTTAAGATCCGTCTGATACATGCTAATGGTTGTAGCATGCAATTCATGCACTCTCCTGTTGAGTGCGTCAACCAATTTGTTCTCCTTTCCTTTGATGTGTTTGATATCGAATTCATATTCACAGAGGAATTCCAACCATCTACTCTACCTAGCATTCAAAGTAGGCTGATCAAAAAAATATTTTAGACCGTTATGGTCTGTCCTTAGCTCAAATCTCTTTCCCATGAGGTAGTGCATCTACTTCTTCAAATCATACACTATGGCTGCCAATTCCAAATCATGGGTGGCATAGAGCCTTTCATGCTCTTTCAACTTCCTTGATTCATAACATACAACAAACCCATTTTTACTGAGGACTCCACCCAGTCCTTCTTTACATGCATCTGTGCATACAATAAAGTCTTCACTCGGATCCGCGATCTTCAAAATTGGAGCATTGGTTAACAATTGCGTCAATTGCTAAAAACTCTTTTCACATTCTTCTTTCCATTGAAATTTCTTCCCCTTCCTTTGCAAGGAAGTGATGGGGTGAGCTATTCTCGAGAACCCTGCAATGAACCTTCTGTAGTAACCAGATAGACCCATGAAGGATATGACTTCTGTCACATTCTTTGGTGTTGTCCACCCTTTAATGGCCTCAATATTTTCAGGGTCCACTGCTATCCCTTCTTCAGATATG
>JASDQU010370668.1:0-20667 GCA_032191745.1 Picea mariana | reverse complement strand
ATGATGGTGAATATTGTATTCTGAGAGAGGAGACTGTGAGAGAAAGAAGAGGAAGCTACAACGGGTTTTGCTATAGGTTGTATCCCTTCATTTGCTGGATAATAATAAAGGAAAGACCTGGCAATTTCTTTGGTGGACATAGCCCACACTGGGTGAACCACGTAAATTTGTGTCTCTCTTGTATTGTGTGTCTTCTGTGTTTTGTTTCTGTATTTGTTTTATTTTATTGCTCCGCGGTCCTGTTTTTCTAACAATGGGCTAGTAGGAAATAGAAGTCTATTGCACTCAACACTACATAAGTAGAGTATATTGTAGCTTGTGATGCTTGTACAGAAACAATGTGGCTCTGTAAGTTTGTTTATGGACCGTCTGATCAGGTGCTAAATTTGACCATGATATATTGTAATAATCATAGCCATGTGAAGATTTTGGAGAAACTGATGTTCCATGACATGCCTAAGTACATTGAGATCAAGCATTATATTCTTCGTGATAAAGTCCAGAAGAGAGAAGTAGTTCTCCAGTATATCTCCAATATATCTCCACAAGGTGGGGAGACGACTTCCTTATTGGAAAAGGAAGTGATTACTCCCAGGTTGGGAGAGAGCACTGATATGTTATTGATTTATGGACAGTCATTTTCCAGTTCAGAAAATGGTCCAGGATGGGCAGTTCCTTTCTAGTTTGGAAAGTGGTTTGAGATTTCTTATGGATAGGCATTTTCCAGTTTGGAAAATGGTCCAGATCAGATAGTCATCTTCGTAATGAAAATGGTATGATAGATTGGTCATGTACCATATACATTGATTCCCCTTGTGGCCAGTGTAGGGGAATGGTCTAGTACAATCATTCTTCTTGGCAGTCACTCTAAGTAGTGGTAAAGTAGAATGGTCTTCCTTATCGGGCATTCATCCCTTCGAAGTTCACAGTTGTGAGCAGTTTCGAAGAATGATCCATTTTGGAGGTTGGTATAGGACAATCATTTCCATAGGAAATGGTCCGGACAGTCATTCCCTAGGGCAGACTCATTCTCTCCAGGTTGCACTGTGATTAGTGCTGAAGGAATGGACTGGTTAGTTGAATGGTCTAGGTTCAGTAATCAGGGACAGACATTCCCTAGGGAAAAGTCATTATCTCTAGGTTGCACTATGATTAGTGCTGGAGGAATGGCCTAGTTAGGTGAATGGTCCAGGCTCAGAAATCAGGGACAATTGTTCTTCTATGCTGTGGAAGAATAGTCTAGATAGACCATGGCTGATGTTTTACTTTCTGAGGGCAGATGCTCTTCCAGATCTCACAGATGTGAATGGAAGAATGACCTAGATGACTCAGTTTGTATCATGATATTGTTATGCAGGTTGATATCAGACGAAAGCATTGTTGTGGAGAATGTATGTCTATGGACAATAGTTGTATGCCACTATGGTGGATGTGTTCCACTTATTGTGACTATGTGTCACTGGTTAGTAGTTTTGTGCTACTAGGTGTGCTTGTGTACCACTAGATAGTACTTGTGTACTACTATGGATAGACACAATTGTGTTCTATTGAATGGCATTGTTTTGATTGTCATGGAGACTATCACTAGTATTGGAGATGATTACCAACTAGACGGATAGTCAGTATGCTAATGGACATACATTCTCCCTATGGAAAATGGTCCAGGATTGTCATTCTTCTAGGACGTATGTCCGGATTAGAAGAATAGTCCTTGTATCCCATATCATGGCTTCTAGCATCTGTTGGAACAATTATTCTTCTAGGACATATGTTCGAATTAAAAGAATGGTTCTTGTATCACTCTGTGAAGTGAGTGACTTATTCAACATCATGCCCGATTACCCAGATGGAGTATGGCTTCGAGAGATGATGCAGTTGATGCTATCAAATGATATTAATAGTGATGATGGTGCTCATGATTTGATCATGAGATATCTTGTATGGCTATGATGATGCTACCGGTTGAATGGTTTGTTTGTGCTCAAAACCATTTCTTTTAATACCTCCCTAGCTAGGAGGGAGTGTTGATATTATGGTATCTACGAGAGGTATTAACCTCCACGTGTAACCTCTGACAAGACTAGAATATTCCGTGAAGCAAGAGAAACCCTAAAATGTTGGACAATAACCCTAGGAGACAAGTGGGCTCAAGAGAATATTTAATATTTAGTTATTAACCTCCAGAAAGAGAAGTCGGCTCAGTCAAGTGAGATACAATAGTATAAATAGAGGGTGCTACAGCTCATTTGTTACACACACTCTCACAACTGCATAAGACCAATGGTGCACACGTTTGGAGAGAAACTACAACTCCTGCAACTGGCATTTCGGTTTTGGCTTGGAATTTCTCTTGGTTATGGTTTGGACTTTCTACTTGGTCTTTGGTTACTCTTGCTTGGTGTGCTAGCCTTGGAGAAAGGTGTGCTACCTTGGTTGGCTATTGGATTGCTTATAGAATTATTCCGTTTGTTAAGGTTAAGGTGCTCGGGGTTGGCCTTTGTGCCTATGGTTGGGTGACAATATTGCTTTATTGTCTATGGTAAAACGAGCACACCTATTTTTCTAACACTTTTATCTATCACATGTTTTGTTATATCAAAAGGTAGGAGACACATCGCATAGTGAAGAAAAGATAGAGATATTTACATTATAAATGGATCTCCCAATCATCCAAACTAAACCTAATTGATATTTTGCAAAATAAACATGCCATAGTCATTAATGTTATTTGCAAAATATTCACTTTGTTGATCTATGTTAAATTCCTTACATAAAAGCATTAACTGTTAAAAGACAATGTAAATGAGGATGGTAATCACTGCCCCCATACACATTACACATTTCATAAGTTGTTTATATGAATGAAGATATTAAGATAACTTATATACTTAATTAAAAGATACCAAAATCCCAACACAATAAATGGAATGTTGATAGTTGATACTTAATTTAAAGTTAAATCCTAATGCAAAATTAGTGATAGGTTATAGAAACTAAAAATGATACTTAATTTAAACTTGAAATAAGTTAAATGGAAACACCCTAATACATAATACATAATTAGTTATAGGTAATAGAAACTAAAAATACTTGGAGAGTAATTTAAATGTTTTTAGAACATATAAATATTGAAAAATATGGAAAAAAAGAACCTTAATGCAAAATTTGTGATAGGTTATAGAAACTAAAAATAATACTTAATATAAAGTTGAAATAAGTTTAATGGAAACAACCTAATACATAATTAGTTATAGTCAATAGAAACTAAAAGTACTTGGATATTAATTTAAATGTTTAATTAGTTATAAGCAATAGAAACTAAAAATACTTGGAGAGTAATTTAAATGTTTTAGAACACATAAATATTGACAAATAGGGAAAAAAAATATTAAAAAAGAGATATTTATTAAAAAAAAATTCTCAAACAATAGATAATTAATTAGTGATAGGCTATAAAAACTAAAAAGGTTGGAGAGTAATTTAAATGTTTTTATAAAGCATAGATATTGAAAATAGAAAAAATAAATAAAAGAAACATTTATTAAAGAAATTTTCCAAACAATCTTGTTACATTATAAATGGATCTCCCAATCATCCAAACTAAACCTAATTGATATTGTGCAAAATAAACATACCATAGTCATTAATGTTATTTGCAAAATATTCACTTTGTTGATCTATGTTAAATTCCTTACATAAAAGCATTAACTGTTAAAAGACAATGTAAATGAGGATGGTAATCACTGCCCCCATACACATTACACATTTCATAATTTGTTTATGTGAATGAAGATATTAAGATAACTTATATTCTTAATTAAAAGATACCAAAATCCCAACACAATAAATGGAATGTTGATAGTTGATACTTAATTTAAAGTTGAATCCTAATGCAAAATTAGTGATAGGTTATAGAAACTAAAAATGATAATTTAAAGTTGAAATAAATTAAATGGAAACAGCCTAATACATAATACATAATTAGTTATAGGCAATAGAAACTAAAAATACTTGGAAAGTAATTTAAATGTTTTTAGAACATATAAATATTGACAAATAGGAAAAAAAATATTAAAAAAAAGACATTTATTAAAAAAAAAATCTCAAACAATAGATAATTAATTAGTGATATGCTATAAAAACTAAAATGGTTGGAGATTAATTTAAATGTTTTTATAAAGCATAGATATTGAAAATAGAAAAAATAAATAAAAAAAACATTTATTAAAGAAATTTTTCAAACAATCTTGGAAGACTTACTCTAATTTAATTACCACCTACTCATCCAACATTTGTCCAACCAAAAGGCCAACAACCTTGTAAGAATTACTCAAATTTAATTACCACTTACTCATCCAACATTTGTCCAACCAAAAGGCCAACATATATTTGTCAATAAAACTCTGAGTGGAGCAAAGTGGCTTAAGGTCAGAGCACGAACAAAAACAAGACCAACAATTTGTTGATGGTCGAGCCCACTGGTTTCTCCATCTCCAAAGCATACAAAACCACTTGTAAGAGTTTTCTCCGGATGTGGAACCAATTGACCTCTTTCCACTGCTTAATAACAGATTATAGATTAATGCCTACTTGCTTTAATAACAGATTATAGATTAATGCCTACCTGGTTTATAGGTGAGAGCAAGGACTACAGGTGCAAAAGATGAAAAAACTAGATTAAAAGTTGTGGATCAGGTTTTGAACACTAGGTTTCTGTTTGGAGATGAACTTTGGCGGGCAAGTTGGGTTTGAATTTCACGCCTATGTCTATGTTTGTCAACAGGAATTGACGTCTGAGCCATTGATCTACAATCTGGAGTTTAGGGGGATTGAGGTCCCGCAGATGCTGTGATTACTGTATGGGCTTATTTGCTTGCAGAGGTGCAGAGTTAGACGTGAAAAGATTGCTGAAAAGACTGGGCCCTCCTCGATTTAGAGTTTCTGGTAGGTTGTTGAAGGAATCATTATGAGAGGTGCAGAGGTAGATGTGAAAATATTGCTGAAAAGACTGTCCCCTCCTCGATTTAGAGTTTCTGGCAGCATCTAGTACCAGTAGTTGAAGGAATCATTATTGGAGTTGATTAAAATAAGCAGGTCCAAGTCTTAGAATCAATTTAACAGTAAACAACTTTCAATTAACCCGAGTTGTTGTCTTATTCTTCATCCGTAGAGTTCCTCTAAGAAGTGCCCTTTTGGAAATACGGGAAACATTGGACAATGAGAGAAACAACCGGGCAACTCGTTATGAAACTCGAGAAACCGAATCCAGTGGTGAAACAAATGGCTGTTGCTTGTGTTGTTGGTGGTTCCGGATCAACGGGCCAATCATGTCGCTCCACTTGTGGTGGTGAAATGGTTAACACATCTTCCATTCATTCAAATGGGAATGGAAGCACGAGTGCAACCATCAGGGTATCAATATGGGAGATGCATGTAAAGTCATTGTGATTCAAGATATGAAAATAAATATGAATAGTTCAATGCACTACATGAACACGAGTCAAAGGAGAGGAAAATATAGATAAAAAAATAGAGATGGAGAGGAGAATCCAAGTAAACATGCATAGTTCAATGCACTATCCCCGCTCGAGAGAATATAGTAGAGGTCCGCTCCCCGTGAATTTCTGCTAGATTGATGTTACAGGGAATTAGGCATAAATAATCTGTCAGGTGAGCTTACCGGGTCAGAAAGAAAGAGCACTAGACAGTTAACAAAGAGGATAGCAGGTGGAAGGACAGAAAGCAGGGAGCAGGACGAATGGAGTTGGTGAAGTTTTCCGCACACTAAAATATGCTTACAGGACATGCATACAGAATTACAGTTGGTTCGGAGTTAGTGGAAGATGTATAGGACACAGTATTCAAAGTATCATGATATTCAATACCGTTCCATAAAGTGCCACAGCATTCAATATCAAATGTTACATAGTGGACAAGTCTCCAATAATACCCCTTAGTAAAAGACACAGCATTCAATACTGCATAGCCCCCAGGTCTCCAATAATACCCCAGTAAAGGACACAGCATTCAATGCTGCATAGCGCGTAGGTCTCCAATGATGCCACTCGGTAAAGAACCCATAGGCATTATTATCGTTTTCAACAAATTTTCCAAGAAAACCCAGCCAAAAACTCTTGCACCTCAAGCGTAAGGTTGGCGTCCTATTTTGCAATTTGATAGCCTGCTCGGATTCTGCACCTGAAATTACCAGGACGCCCCTCTAGTCAGTGCATTTTGATGGACTGCGCAGATCCTGCACTTGAAATTACCAGCACGCTCCTCTAACCAGTGCATTTGGCAACTCGCATCCCCTATTGAAAGTGCTAGATTAAATTTTTGATCATTTTGATGTACTGTTTGTGAACAAGATTTTATAAAAAAATATAATATTCTTCTTGGTTGTCATAAATGAAAGGATGTTAGCTTTCTTGCAATTTGTAGTTAGTCATTAATGCGTGATTGCTTGTGATTATCGGTGATTAGAGTGAGTAAAGTTCTTTTATGCTGAATTTATTTATATATTCAGAAATGCAATTTAAATAATACTAATAAGAATTTATTCTAATAAAAAAAAATAAAAATTTACAGAGTAGGATCATATAGCAGAAACAGAACTATAATAAGATAATCTTTACACTTGAGATTAATGTTTTTCGTTCACAAGTTCCCGAAGGCAAGTGAAGAGGATACACACTGCTACACTATAAACTCTAAGACTCACACTAAGACTCTCTCTCGATTTCCGAATGCCTAACTGAGAGGAGAAGAGTCTTATTTATACAAATTTTAGCAAGTTACCGGTAGACATAAACTGACAACTGTCTGTAAACAAAAGATTCCTTTCAAGTGGATGGGGCAGCTGTGGACTACAGCTGTTATCTCGTCCCTTAGAGGCTCGACCATATGGAGACCCATACCAACTTTTATGGAATGACAAGACAAAAGTAAATATTCGCAAATCTACGAATAAATTATATCACATGATTACATAGTGGAGTTCTACAGGAACCCACGGAACTGACGGGACACCACTGTCGGCCCGTTAGACATGAAAGAATCAATACATCATTATTACAAAATAGTGAGCACTTGGCCCATCATGCTTCCATACGATTAACTATGTTGTACTCAGCAATAGAATCAAATGATCCATCACTGCCATAGTCGAAATGACTGTTGGGTGGAGAGCTATGTTCATGTGAGAATGGTGGTAATCCGCTGAAGCATTTATAAAATGGAGATCCTTGCATGGCTGGAATTAGTTCGTCTTCAGGTACACATAAGTCACCAAAATATTCACTGGTAACTTTATATGTTTGAGGCTGAGGTGGCTCAAACTTTTCATAGTGCAACTCACTTCCTCGGAATGATAAGTTAAAAACAAACCATCCTTCATAATGAACAGCTTCTTCTATTTCTGCTTTGAACCATTGTATAAAAGCATCTTTACTGGTTCCAAAGAAGGTAACATCTCTGGGACAGTAAGTCCAAAATAAAATATACAACCAACCAGACCACCCGATCTATGTTTCTTTGAATGTTGAGCATTCAAAGATTATCCAACAGCAACCATCATATTTTACCTGCAGCATTATTTTGCAATAATCTTCATATGTGATGCAAGGAGTGTAAAGCAATATATATATATTTGTCCTTGCATTGGTCCTCCTATGATTGATCCTCTAGCCATAGTATGGCTCATTCTGAAGTAACCAAAATAGGATGTATAATGGTTATACTTCTGTATCCAGTTATTTAGAATATGTATACAGGCTGGACTGCTTCTAATGTAACAACTTAAACAGTTAAAACAATAACAATATTCACAATTTGTACACACTAGGACCCATTTGAATCCTGGTGGAGGAGCATCCCTTATGCTCAAGGAGGATGAAGCCATTTAATGGTTTTGTCTTTGTTTTGATATGGAGCATCTTCTCTGGTAAGAAGATCAGCAACACAATTGTCTTTACCAGGTTTATAATGGATTTCAAAATCAAATTCGTCAAGCCAAAGACTCCATCGCAATATTCTGTTGTTTCCCTGTTCCAACAGACGTTGATTAGATAGCATACCCTTCATATGTTTCAGATCTGTTCTGACAATAAAATGTACAGGTTTTAAGAATAATCTGAATTTTTTAATGCCATTCTTGACAGCAAGAATCTCTTTATGAGAAGAAGGGTATCTTGATTCAGTGTCGCTAAAGCAACCAAAAGTGTATATACACACTTCTTCCAATTTAGGGCCATTCTTCTGTAATAACACTGCTGCCCAAGTATCATTAGAGGCATCAGTTTCTAATACTAGTTGAAGGTCCATATCTGAAAGATGTAACTTAGGTAAATTCTGGATTTTCTGCTTTATAATCTGGACAGCTTGAGTCATCTTATAGTTCCATGGTAGAACTTTACTCAATATTTTTTGGAGTATCCTGGCATCCTTAGCTTGATTTTCATAGAATTGTCGGATGTAATTCAGACAACCAAGGAACCTTTGTAGCTGTTTTTGATCAAGAATTTCATCAGGGAATTCAGTGATCTTTTTCAGGATATGATCTTGTAATTCAACTTCTCCTTTGGATAAGATCAATCCAAGGTACTCTATCTTTGTTTGTGCACAACAAAGCTTAGAACGGTTGAGCACCAAACCATGTTTGAATAAGAGGTCATAAATTGTTCTGAGATGTTGTACATGTGATTTACAATCTACAAAACAAACAAGCAAATCGTCAATATATACAATGACAAAATTAAGATGTTTGAAGATATCATCCATCCTCTTTTGGAATTCTGAAGGAGCATTCTTCAAACCAAAGGGCATCACTTTCCACTGGTACTGGCCATTTGGGACAACAAAAGTTGTCTTATATCTATCTTTAGGGATTATACCAATCTGCCAGAAACCACTTTTAAGATCAAATTTACTAAATACATTACACTTCCCAATCTTAGAAAACAACAATTCTTTTGATGGTAATGGGAATCTGATAGGAAGCAGAGCATCATTCAAAGCTCTGTAATTAATTACCATCCTGGGTTTTCCTCGTTTTTGCTCACTATGCTTATTGACATAGAATGCAGGATAAGACCAAGGGCTTCTACTGATTTCTATCAGTTTTCTTTCCAGAAGCTCTGCAATTTGTTTTTGACAATATTCACATTCTGTTGGAGACATGTGATTTGCAGAGGCATTTTGAGGCTTTGGGGTGTAATTTTCTTTATACGGCAAGCTTACAAAATACTGCTCTCTGGTCCAAAAAGCATTAGAATATTCAAATGTACAATCTTTTTCTATCCTGTCTTTGATATCCTTTATTATTTCATATCCATGTTTTTCAGTATGTCCAATAATTTTCTGTATATGAATCAGACTACTAGCAGATTTCTCAACTTGGTGGAAAGTTTGCTTTACTGCTATTCTTGTTTCGTAACAAGATTTGCTGAGTACTTTAATTGATTTACTCAAAATTGTAAGCTATACAAAATCACTACCTATAACAAAAGGTAAGCATTTATTTACAAAGTGCTGTCCAAGTAGTATATATGCACCAGTATCATAACAATAGAGTGTAACAGATACTTTGGTTTCCTGTATTAGTATAGGAAAGTCTGGGGCGATGTATCTGATCTTAATTTCAGACTTATTGACAGCTCTAAAAGAGATATCAATAGGTTGCCAATAATAGGCTGGTATAGCTCCATGCTTTGCACATGAATTCATTGCTCCTGTATCAAGTTGTGCATCTAGAGTGTATTGTAGATATCCTTGAACTTTTATATTCACAGAAATGACCAATCTATCATTTAAACCATTCATTTGTTTAGACTCATATGGTTCATTATTTGTTTCTATGTTGAACATTTCTTTTTTCAATTGTTCATCTCTTTTTATCTTTAGAAAGTTCAACTCTTCCTTTTGGAGTTTTAAGCTCTTCCATAAATCGGCAACTAATGCTTCTTTTTCTCTGATAGATTCTTCTAGATGGAATATGGTATTGTCTAAAGAATCTTCTTCTGGTGAGGTCGCCTTGAATGGTTATGAGATTTTTACAGTTCCTTTTGCTCTGCTGTCTTTATGCTGTGATGACATGAAATCAACATCTTTAGGAGTATAATGGTGGATATTCACCACACTTGGCTGCTGGAGTTTATCAATTTGAGCAGAGAGTTGGGCGATGTGGGAAGCATATCGGCGGGAGAGCTGGAATTGTCCAGGAGTAAGAACGAACAATTTTTCTTGGAGATCAGACCTTTGTATAAGGAGAGAAGAAAGGTCTGAATAAGGAGACATCATTTTGATGTCAAGAAAATTCAGGGTTTCAACTATTTGGGAGGAGTCTGAATCAGTATCAGAATCTGGATCAGGAAGGTTGGTTTCAGAAAGGGTGTCACTATCCTCAGTGAGGGAGAGGTATTCACCATCTGAACAGTTATCAACTAATTCCCATTCGGAAGGATCATAACCAGATTGGAAAAGATCCATAATCTTGGATTGGAATTTAGTTTTAGACCACAGAGAACATTGAGAAGCCCAGTGGCCAGGCTTTTTGCAGATAAAGCATGAAGACTGCTTTGATTGATGTTTATGTGGCCGACGTTTAAAATGGGCTTTCTTCTTGAATTGATTGTTTCGAGTAAACTTCTTAGGGAATTTTCTAGAAAATCATCGTGGCTTAGGTTTACATTTGAAACAACCACAATCCTTTTTACAGGATTTATTTTTACCATGTTCTTTGTTACAACCAAAATGATAGGTTTCTGCAAATGTATCACAGACAGAGGAGTCAAAACCTAGTTGTTTCTTCACAGATTTATTGGTTTTTCTGCGAAGACATTCTTTTTGCAGAGCCATAACTATATGCTCATGCAAGCCTGCTAGAGATAATTGAGATATATCAATATTCAGTTCTTCAAAACGATCTCTAACTAGGTCAGGTACTTTTCCAGGCATTGCAGATAAATATTTTCTTAAGTATGCTACATTGTCTGGATTTGGAGATTTGTACAACAAATCTTGCATTGTACATAAGAATTCAGGGAGTTGGGAGATATGGCAAAGTTTTTGATTCATGAATAGATCTGCATAATGGTTTGAATCTATCTTAGCATTGCCATATAATTCATGTACAACTGCTTTGATAAGCTCCTCAATTGGATTGTCATGATTCATTAATTTGAGCTTATCTTCTTCTCAGATTCTGTCCCACCAGAGTCCTAAATTTCTTGTAAATCCCCAAGTTAACCTTAAGGCTAACTCATTCCAGGCTATCTTGTTTTGAAAGATCAACTTTTGGGTTCTTGTCCATGCCTGCCATTTCTGAAAGATCAACATCATTTCATTCTTGGACCTGCAATTAATATTGGTTATGGGTGCAAATTCTATATTCTCTCTAAAGAATGAGGCATGTTCGACAGAATTAGCCGGATCAAAAGGGACCTTTTTGGAAGAACCATATTTAGCATGGCACCATTTCTCCCAAGCATATTGGAAGGCGTTTCCTCCTGCTTCATCATGTGAAGAGCGAGGTGGTGCTTTATTAGAGCTTTCTGCTTCATCTATCCCTTTTATGAATGGGACTAGGGACTGATTGGCTTGTTGTTTTTTTCTGATGTCTTCTTTTAAAATGAAAGACTGTGATTTGACTAACTCTATTTTTTCAATAGCTATTTCCAGTACTTCTGCAATTCTTGCTAATACTAGATTTGGAGTCTCAGTAGCTAACTATTTCAGAGTTAGTTGCTTCTGTTCATCTTTTGAACTATCACCAAACCAATGGAATGAAGCATGTTTTTCTATATCTTCAAATTTGAGTGGAGAAGGAGTTTCTTTCTCCTGCTCAAAAGAATCTTTCAGACTTTGAACAACAGTCTGAATTGTATCTAACTTCTCAAGTATCTGTACAAGTTGAGACTTTAGATGCTCTTGATTACTCTCCAAAGAATCTATTTCTAAATGCAAACCATTCATGTGAATCTTTGTCTGTAAGACATATTGCGCTATATCATCAATATTCTGTGCAAGACAAACAGACTGGTAGTTTGCATAATTTTGCAATCTCACAACATCCAGAGATTGTTCTGCATCTGCCTTTCTATATTTTATGAAATCTAGGTCAGCTACAAGATCATTCTTGAACGATGGAGTATGATTTCCTGGTCCAAGATTTCTCTGAGGAAGAGTAGCTTTCTTATCCCTGTCAACCCTAGGTAAGGGTGAATTAATCATTTTGATCTGCGGGATTACTAGATCAAGACATTCAGGACAATCGACATGTTGACCAAAGTGTTCTGTTTTAGACTGGAATGTCCTAAAATTCTTGGGAGCAGATGGTACATGGGATATCCTTGGAGTTTCAGAAAGTTCAGAGGATTGTTCTTGTACTGGTATTTGTTTTCTACAGTAATAACAATTCTTAGAACCTTTCTGATGTGTTAAAAAATGATTATCTAACTTAGATTTATTCAAAACAGGTTTATATACAGGGGCTTTGGAGAAAGAGGAAGAAGATGGAGATCTAGCAGAAAAAGAAGACCTTCTTTGATTTGAATCAGAGCTACTTGCTGATAAGGAAGACAATTGTCTTTCTAAATCTTGACTTTTGGTGCTCTGTGATCTTCCTATCGTTAAAACATTTCTTCCAGATGAGTTCTATTCAATTTTTAATTCTTTAGCCATGGGGGGTGATATTCTGGAAAAAATAGGTTCATACTCTGCAGACCACTCTTCAACAGCAGAAAGTTTAGCAAAACCTAAAGTAAGAGGGGATACATTGCCTGGTCCAACCACCACGCTTTCGGAGGTAGCGCGTTGAAGTAACTTCGGATTGAGCGCTGGCATAGTTGTAGAAACAAAGCGAAGACAGGTAGTGGTATGCAGTTGGGCAATGTCAGAACCTTCAGCCATATCAAAACCAGAAAACTGTACATAAGCTTGAAGTAGAGTAGAGATGTAGGGGTCTATGAGTGAAAATTGAAATCTTGGAAGGGCTGATGACCAAACTGGGCCATTATGCAAAAGAGCTTGCAATCCAGAAATTAAGGCATCAGAGAAAGTATTATGTCTTGAGTCAATAATACAGTTTAGTACAGATGTATCTAAACCAGGTCTGACTAATGGATTAATCCCAAACTGTATTAATCCCAGATGGACATATTTATACCCATGTTCTAAACCCCAATCAATATCAGCTTGTTGAATCAGAGGTATTTGGTAAACGGTTTGACCAAGAGAGAGAGGCACATTATGAGAACAACATCTAATTAAGGTGGATGCACGAAACTTAAACATCGGCAAATCATATATCTTTGAAGGTTCTATCTTCGGCATCCTCCAATTTACATCAGGCTCATATTCTTGAGCAACTAGTCTAGTATTATACAGAGACTTAGATGGAGAAGACTGACTTAGGAAATGTTATACCATTTAGAAGGTTTATACTTGACTTCAGCTGACAAATCATAAGAAGACTTGTTGTTCTGTGAGGCCATTCTCAACTACTACAACTTCTGACAGTATACTTAAAATATTGCAGGCAAGTAAATATATTGAGAGGTAAGATCTGACTTACTATGGGAAAAAGGACTTTGCAGCACTCCACGCCTTCTTCGGCTTCAACGGCTGACTTACGTGTCCTACAACAACTGCTGGAGACCACAGTGAAGAAGATCACTTCACTCAATATTGGACATTTACACTTCTCGCAATCATATACTTTAGACACAAGGCTCGTATTAAAGTAGAATCACTTATGAACAAAATTCTTTTGTATTAATCAACTGAACTCACTCATTACATAAGAAAATGGTCGTATTAGCTATAACTGCACAGAAAAGCAGGGCATTCAATCTTAGTTCTCTGTTCTGGAGAAAGAGAATGTCAGATAGGCTCCTGGCCGACTGCTCAGGCAGAAACTAGCTTATACTGGCTTTGATACCAATTTTACAGAGTAGGATCATATTAGGATTATTATTAGGATTCCAGAAAAAGGGTCAAAACTTAAAACAGTTAGACAAAGCCGTAAAAAATTTGGCCAGAAATTGTTGGATATGTAGATTTGAGTGGTTAATTCTGTATAATCCTAATACCCTGGGGTTTGCAGCACGATTAATTCATTTATACATTCAGAAATGCACTTTCCAAAATTTAGAACAAAGATTTGAGTGGTTAATTTTGTATATTCTGAGTAGGGTTTTTCAGCGTGCTGAATCCTGGAGTTGTCTAATTAGTACAAATTTATGTGGTCTAATTCCAACTAAAAAAATGCCTGAACGTTCTAAGTTTTGGCCCTTTTTCGATGATATTTATCCTAAATCAAGAAGAAATTGTTAAATATGCAGATTTGAGTAATTAATTCTGTATAATAATTAAATTTAAATAAGAAAATAAAATTTAAAAAAAAATAAAAATGATGATTTCTTACATATTTATATAATGAAATTTCAACCCAAAAAAAACCAAAACGACAACGCCTTCCATATCTCCAATACTATATTTTCGTATGTCTCCACTTCCATCTCCAATACTTCCATATCTCCAATAATACAGTGGGGTCAATTTCCATTTTCTTATGTCTCCACTTCCACACCATTTCCCGTTTCAGTTTTCAACCATGAACAACCAACCACCCCCCGGGAGTTATTGCCATGTCTCGGCCTTGAGATATAAGTAAACAAACCATCACCAATTCTTTTCATTTTCATTTTTCTGCATGCATTGCTTATGGAATCAAACTAATAGATACGTATGCACAATGTGTATGTTTAAGTGCAGGAGACGGTTATCCGAAGCCATAAGTAATCGCAGAAACGGAGGTGAGCTTCACAGCGAGGAAAGAGGATCTCCAATGAGGTCAACTGCTGGATCTGGCAAGCGATGGCCTCTGGAACGTGATCTCCAACGAGGTTGCATGGAAAGTTTTCAAGAAATGCCTCACCATTAAGAGCAGAAAGAAGCCTGAATCCTCGCCTTCCGACTGTCGGTTGACAGGTTTGTGCTATATCGAGGAGATAAACAAAAGCGACTACTGTGATTCCACCAACAACCAATATCCCTGCGTAACCGAAAAGCAATATTATGGCGGTGGCCCCTTGCAACTCATGCGGTATTTATTTTTATATGATGGTCGGAATTCGGCCTTTCAGGGGTAGATTGATTTTGGCATGGATCAAAATTCATGCATTTCAAAATATTATCTCAAAGGTTGTGTCCAATTTTAAATCAATCCAAATGCTCAAAAAATTGATCAAACTTTTAGATTAACAAAAAATTCAAAATTGTGTGGCCAGAAAACATATAGGAAAAGTAACTCCGGAGAGAAGATTTCTCCCGAGTTAGCCCACTCCGTGTGATATTTAGTGAATTTGCATCTATATTGAATATTTGATGACTGATCATTTGTTGTGGGCAGTCAATAACCAGCTTGCTGCCCAAGCTTTATTGTTGCATACCGTCAGATTGTCTGGTATATATACCGTCAAATTGTCTTGGTATATACATCCGGATATATTCGATACCACCGCAGCATTAAAGCCTAGGCAGCAGGCTGATTATTGATAGCCATTTGTTGTAAATATTTTTGCAGGGTTGTAAATACTTTTGCAGAAAATTACCTGGGTTTAAATGGTACCGTTACTAACCGTGTGAATTATAGTTACTAATAATTCACACAGTCAGAGTTGAGTTTTGCGTAGATCCAAGAAGCAAACATTAGCTATTTCCTGTTGATCTCAATCAAATAAACGTCTCTAAAATATTTCAAAGAGAATATATTCTATCGTCCTCAACAAACAGATAGAGGCTAACTATCATAGCTAGTATTAGCGGACTGAGGCTCCTCTTATATCCACTTCTCATAAATAATCACATCAAATCAAACCGAACACACTTTAATGAGCCATTTTTCTCCATGTTTTAATAAAACTATTGCATCAAATCCAACTCATTTCAATCTTATTTATATAATATTATTTTATTAATTAGCATATACATTTAATTAAATAATAATAATAATTTGAATTTTAAACTTGTGATTTTCCAAAAGAAATATATCTTCTTAATCATTAGGTCAACTTAAATTTTACTTATTTTATGGAACAAAACTTTTGTGGAAGACCTTCTTATTAAATTGTGACAGTAAATTTAAAAAAATTGTAAATACTAAAATTTACTTATGTAAATATTTAGTGGTATTAGTTTAAGAAACCCGTGGAAGTTTATATAAATGGCGGTAGTTCTAATAACTATGTAAATGGTTCCAAGATAGATATGAATCTATGAAGTCCTAGAGATGTATTGGGGATAGTGGATAAGCATGATTGTAAGCCTATCTTGAATAATAAGAGATACCCATCCTTCCTTGACACATTGTCATGGTTTTACCATGTAACTCTCGTGTGTTATCCGAGTTATTTATTTGTCTTTATTGTCATATTTTTTGCATTTATTATTGTGTTCAAGCTCTCAAATACCAACAAGTGGTCTTAGGAAGCCTTATTCTTTGTGACACTGAATCACCTAAAACAGAGTCTGAGAAGTCAAGTTATTTGCATTTTAAAATCTGCAATTTTCAGGGTTTTTTTTCAACGGATGATCCTGTGTTTTTTCTGATTTATGTAGCATACATGGCTGAATTTTTCAAAACAAATTGCATATCTGAGTTCCTCTCACAATTTCACGCAAGTTCAAAACAACAATAGTCCAAATCAGAGCTGTGAAAGTGAAGATATCACTAATTTAAAATCAACTATTTTTTGGGATTTTTCGTGACGATAGTGAAGATATCGCTAATTTAAAATCAACTATTTTTTGGGGTTTTTCGTGATGGCGGTGGGACTGCAGAGTTCACAACTTTTCATAGGGTGCTCAAATTGCTACCAGATCAATACCATTGGATAAATTATTTTAAGACATTTTGTTTGGTATATTTTATGTGGTGTTTCCAATAGCTATTTCCCTTCAAACCCTCAAACAAATTCTACAGATGACTAATGTAACGTCCCCAACCACCACAACAAGGGCAACGTCACACAGGAATTTCACTGTAATACCATTTTGTGGCAGAACCAGCCACCCAGGTCGGTCCATGTAACACCACCAATAGTCTGCTAAGCTTTGATAGTAGGTTAACTGTTCATCTCGGAGTACTTATATATTACATCCATTTCTAATAAAATAAAATGCAATAAAATATACTACTACCATAATAACTCATGCAAAATTGACCATAAATCATACATGCAATGGAAACACATGATAACATTGTAAGAATCATAGACATGCACAACAAACATCATTAAACACATAATTGATACTTATCTTTGGATTGTGAAGACCACCGACTACGTGTAGACCTTCCACGAACCTCCCAGCCTTAGACCACACTGGTCATCACTCTCAGTAGTGGGTCACCCTCGATCTGGGACTAAACTCCATTGGGCAAGGGATTCCTAGGCTTGGCAAGGCTAACAGGAATGTCACATAGTTCAACAGAAATGATTCTCTCAAGAGCCACTTATGCCCACTGCTCACAGACTCTCATTCCCCACATGCCTGTCCCACCCCAAGAGTATACACCTTCATTGTCAAACAGTTCATCAGCTGCTCCACCTCCCTTCTGGGGCTTTAGCAACAGGCCGGACAGAAACTCTCAGAGCTATGTAGCTATTACTAGACTCCCTCCAGGAGAATTCACTCCCTCAGCACACTCTCTCATCTGGAGAGAGTTTCTTCCGGGCTTGACAACCTGCCTCTTCAATATACAGGCCTAACAACCCTCCTTTGCAAACCACAAGCCTGAAAACTTGTTTCTTCTATCCAACTCCTAAGATAAATGGGAAAGGGCGAAGGCAACAACAGAACTCTGATAAGACAGAGGACATCTCAGCAAAAATACCAGTGCATGCAAGTTACCGAGGTTTGTGATGGTCATGGTTTCAACAATGGCGAAAATGGCTGGCTGCGTGCTTGCTCTGTGCGTGAGTGAACTTGACAGGATAGAGGTGGCTGACTGGTCAGAGAATGGCTAGAATGGTGAGAGTGTGAGAGACAACTTTGTGTCCTCCCCTCAAACAACAAGAATTCCCCCTTAAAACTGCATGTGCATGAGCTGACACATGTCTCTCATGAAGCACGTTACTTTCCATTTGGAAGTCATTCCCTCTTCCCAAAGAAACTTAGGATATAATCATATCCTTCTATAAACATTTAGAATAATAATAAATTATTCTTCGACTTAAGCTCTTAAGCTTAGTCCTTATTTCCAACCTATTAGCCCCCTCTCCCTTACCCAACCTAATGGAGCTTAGTCCCCCATATTATTTCTTCGTGGTTGGTCTACATGCAACGATGTTTTTATATTAATAATATGAATATTTACATGTACAAAACATGCTCCTGGCCTTTAACACCTAGGCTCACCAACCTCATAAACACTTAAGCCTATCAACTTATAATTGCTTGGCTCACCAGCCTACAAAACATGTTACAATTCACAAATACAACTAGGGCTCGTCCTTGGGGGTATTACAATCCCCTCCCCTTACTTTTTCATTGTCCTTAGTGCAACTTATTCACACAACATCAATAAGATTTTCAAAATCTTCAAAAATATGCAGGTACTCTCCCCGCATAGCATCCTTGTGCTCCCATGTCACGTTCTCAACACCCTACTAGGTACACTGGACCTTTACAAGCCCTATGGCTCGATTATGGAGCTGCTTGCTCTTTTGGTCCAATATGCACACTAGATGCACTTGTAAGGCGCCTTCTTTATCCACCCGAATCACATTTCAATCAATCACATGATTAGGATCAGGTATATACTTCTTGAGCAATGAAACATGAAATACATTATGAACAGTCATGGATACAGGCAATGTGAGCATATAAGCAACTGGTACAATCCTTTCTAGGATTTCAAATGGTCCACAATATCTGGCTGCCAACTTGGAACAGTTTCCTAGCTTTAGGAAACTTCTATTGGCTTTTACTTTCAAGAAAATATGGTCACCCACTTTAAAATCCCTATGGGTTCTGTTCTTAAGAACATAACGTTTCTTCCTGTCTTGGGCATCCTTCAAATTCTGCTTAATCTTCAACATTTTCTCTTCCATTTCCTTGAGCAACTCTGGTCCAATTATTGCTCTATTAGCTGGGTTATCCCAACTTATTGGTGTGTTGCACTTTCTACCATAAAGTGCTTCAAACAGGCTCATCTTCAGTGATGCTTGATACCCATTGTTGTAAGCATATTCTACCAAGTGTAGATAATCCTCCCATTTAGATGGTTTGTCCATCACATACATCCTTAGCATGTCTTCTATCACTTGGTTCACCCTTTTTGTTTTCCCATCAGACTCAGGATGATAGGTTGTGCTGAAGTTCAGGTTTGTTCTGAACCCCTTGAATAACCCTCTCCAAAAATTTGAGGTAAATTTCGGGTCTTTGTTAAACACAAGTCTTGGGTATGCCATGCAATTGTGCTACTTCCCTCATATAGATATCAACAACATTAGCTGCCTTGTGAGTAGTTTTCAATGGAATAAAATGGATAGATTTAGTAAGCTTATCCACCACCACCATGATGGAATCATGTTGCTTGTTTGTTCTAGGTAATCCTGTGATGAAATCCATTGTCACCACTTCCCACTTCCACTCCTATGCTCAGCCTTGACCCTTTGACATTCTAAGCATTTAACTATGTATTCAACAATTTCCTTCTTCATGTCTGGCCAATAATATTGGCTCTTGACTATTGTAACTATTTTCTGATATCTTAGGTGTCCTACGTAAGACACATTATGCATCTCTTTTAAAATAACACTCTTCAATTCTGGAGAATTGGGTACATAGACTCTGTTTCTGTATCGAAGGATTCCATTGATTCCCAATTGATAATCCTCAACCTTCTGCTGTATTTTACCTTGTTGCAATTGTTTTACTAATTCCATGTACTGCAAATCTGAATTCACAGCTTCATAAATTCTACCTTTAAGATCCGTCTGATACATGCTAATGGTTGTAGCATGCAATTCATGCACTCTCCTGTTGAGTGCGTCAACCAATTTGTTCTCCTTTCCTTTGATGTGTTTGATATCGAATTCATATTCACAGAGGAATTCCAACCATCTACTCTACCTAGCATTCAAAGTAGGCTGATCAAAAAAATATTTTAGACCGTTATGGTCTGTCCTTAGCTCAAATCTCTTTCCCATGAGGTAGTGCATCTACTTCTTCAAATCATACACTATGGCTGCCAATTCCAAATCATGGGTGGCATAGAGCCTTTCATGCTCTTTCAACTTCCTTGATTCATAACATACAACAAACCCATTTTTACTGAGGACTCCACCCAGTCCTTCTTTACATGCATCTGTGCATACAATAAAGTCTTCACTCGGATCCGCGATCTTCAAAATTGGAGCATTGGTTAACAATTGCGTCAATTGCTAAAAACTCTTTTCACATTCTTCTTTCCATTGAAATTTCTTCCCCTTCCTTTGCAAGGAAGTGATGGGGTGAGCTATTCTCGAGAACCCTGCAATGAACCTTCTGTAGTAACCAGATAGACCCATGAAGGATATGACTTCTGTCACATTCTTTGGTGTTGTCCACCCTTTAATGGCCTCAATATTTTCAGGGTCCACTGCTATCCCTTCTTCAGATATG
>JASDQU010370667.1:38476-58179 GCA_032191745.1 Picea mariana | reverse complement strand
TGAATGAAGCAAAACAGAAATATTCTACTTATGACAAAGAATTCTATGCAGTGATTCAAGCCCTGAGGAAGTGGAGACACTATCTTATGCCTGCAGAATTTATCTTATATTCTGACAATCATGCTTTGCAATTTATAACTAAGTAGGAAAAATTGAATCAGAAACATGCTAAGTGGGTTGAGTTTATGCAGAATTTTACTTTTGTTTTAAAACATATCAGTGGAAGTTCTAACAAAGTTGCAGATGCTTTGAGCAGGAGGTGTCTAATTTTGCAGGAGTTCCAGGTGAATGTGCTTGGATTAGATCATTTAAAGGAGATGTATGTTGAAGATGCAGATTTTAAAGAAGCCTATGAAGCTTGTCAGAGTCAAGTGTTCAGAGATAGAGGTCCATGGTTGGATTTCATATTGCAGGAAGGATTATTGTTCAAGGGAAGTAAATTATGCATTCCTAAATGTTAAATGAGATAAAATTTGTTAAAGGAGAAACATAGTGGAGGACTTGCTGGACACTTTGGGAATGATAAAACTTATGCACAGTTGAGTAGTTTCTACTATTGGCCAGGTATGAGAGAAGATGTACAGAAATATGTCAGCAAATGTCAAATTTGTCAACATGCAAAGGGGAGACAACATAATACTGGATTGTATCAGCCATTACCTATTCCAAAGAAACCTTGGGATGTTGTAAGTATGGATTTTGTTCTAGGATTGCCAAGAACACAAAGGGGTAATGACTCCATATTTGTTGTGGTGGATAGATTTTCTAAAATGGCACATTTTATACCATGTTCAAAGACTAGTGATGCTACTCTTATTGCAAACCTTTTTTTCAAAGAAGTAGTAAGACTTCATGGTCTTCCTATGAGTATAGTCTCGGATAGAGATACCAAGTTTGTTGGACATTTCTGGAGAACTTTATGGAAAAAGTTGGGCACTGATCTTAATTTTATCTCAACTTACCATCCACAAAATGATGGTCAAACTGAGGTTACAAATAGAAGCTTGGGGAATATTTTGAGAAGTTTGGTTAGTGAACATCCTAATCAATGGGATTTGGCTTTACCACAAGCTGAGTTTGCATACAATGACTCACCTAACATAAGTACAGGTTTGAGTCCTTTCAAGATTGTTTATGGAACAAATCCAAGAGGAGTGATGGAACTTAGGGATTTGGGAATGATGGAGAAAAAGAGTGCAAATGCAGAGAATTTTGCTTCAGATATGAAAATGTTGCATGAACAGGTTAAAGAACAGTTGCAGAAGAACACTTTAAAGTATAAACAAAGAGCAGATTTGAGAAGGAAAGAAATGAATTTTGAAGAAGGTGATCTAGTGTTAGCCTACCTGAAGAAAGAAAGGTTCCCTAAGGGTACCTATAATAAGTTGAAACTCAAGAAGATTGGACCTTGTAGGATCTTGAGAAAATTCTCAGCAAATGCCTATGAGATTGAATTGCCTGATAATATAGGTATCTCACCTATATTCAATGTTGCAGATTTATATCCTTATCAGGGGGGTGAAACTGTGACTTCATCAACAAATGAATCAAATACTAGACAAAAGACAGCATGGCAGAAACAAATTCCTGTTATACAAAAGATGGAAATGGAGAAGATATTGGACACTAGAGTTCTGAAGAAGACCAGAAGACATGAGTAATATGAGTACTTGATAAAATGGAAGAATCAGCCAGTGGAGGAGGCTACAAGGATGACTGAAGCAGTTATACAAGAAAATGGCAGCACTGTGGAAGAACTCATGAACAGGAGTTCATGAATTTTTCTGACCTGAGGAGTCTAATGCAGGAGCATAAGCTCACAGTTCTAGAAGATCTATGGCTGTTGAGAGTCAAAGCCAAATTTTACAAAAGAGAGTGGGTGCTCTTAAATTTACTTTGTTGTATTTAGTTCAAATTGAATAAATGGTCAAAGGATCTCGAATCCTAACAATGTAATAGTTGTAGGAGAAGTTAGGATTACAAGCAGAAATTGTAGGATCTAAGTGGATTCAATCCAGACTTTGCGGATCTGAAAAAAAACCAAAGTTTGAATTGTATTTAAGCAAACTAAGTTCGATTGTAAAAAGAAGGGTGAGAGTCAGAAGAGAGGGGTAGAGGGTGCACGGAATAGTTGCAGAGGAGAGAAAGAATTCATCAACAAAGTTTTATTTTATTGTGCAATATTCTGTTATGAGAGAAACCCTATTCGTCTGTGTGAAATTATGATATCTTTGTCCTCATATGACCTGTCAATATTGTTCTTAATAATCCCTGGAATTGAAGCCATACTGTCATGAACCGATATTTCATTTTGTAAGTGTTGGGATCGACGGTGGAAAGCGAAGCGGAATTCGAATGGACCAAGGATCGACGGTGCCAATCATCTAGAAGATGGATGATTGAGATCCGAGCGGAATCAAATAGAAAAGGATCGACGGTCCATATCGCAGAGGAAAGCGGAGGGTGAAAACTCCGATGTGTTTGGTGATTTTCGCCGAGGCCACGTGTTCATCGATGTATGGAAACGAAAGTGGAAAGGTAAGTACGAAAAGGTGTTGGGGTGTTTTCCGTTGAAGTTATGGTCATGTCGTGTGGTCATAAGGTGCTTAGCATAATGTATGAAAACATTTCCGTTGGGGGCTAGCAAAAGAAAAAGTGTTTAATCCATAAATTCGACAAGAGTCCTGTCAAAAGAGCCGAACTGCCAAGTATAGCGACAGATAACTAAGTTTAGCTCTGTCAAACAGTTTTCACTAACACCAGCTGCATTAAGATTTCATAAGAAATCCTAACCCTCAAGCGTAACAAATACAGATAAAAAATGAATATCAAAAGATTCAGAGCCCCTTTAAAAATGAAAATTTTATAGGAGGATATGACATGAAAAACTTCGAGGAGTTAGACGAAGAGATGAATAATCTTAGACATGATGATCAAGAACCTCATTTGACGAGGCAAGATTATGAAAGGTCCTTAGGCACAAAATACATGTTTAATGATGGTAGCATAAATATTATAGAAGATTATGCTTATCAAGGAATCGTCGATAATATAATGGTCGAGCTTCAACAAAAATATAATTTAAGGCCTAGAAATAAAAATGTCACAACTTCCCAACCGAAGAATATCTTGACAATAAGTAAAATGAGTGAGGAAACTCAATCATCAACTGAAACACGGACTGTCAAGACGAAAGCAGCTGAAACACAGACTACCAAAATGAAAGCAACTGAAATATAGATTGCCAACACGAAAGCAGCTGAAACGAAAGTGACGCAAACTAACAAATCAGATAAAAAGGAGATAGAAATCCCAACCATAGAAGCTGAAAGGACAACAGGGATTTTCAATCTAGAAAATGAATTTAATAAAATCAAGATCCATGTACCTCTAGTTGAACAGGAAAAAAACCCTGCATATAGAAACAAAATTGCTAAAATGATCAATTTCTCAGATATTGAAAGTCAGGTGGATGTTATAAATTTAGAAGATGATAAACTAACTATAATGTTTGGTCCGCATTTTAAGAATGCCAGAGATTATGTCGCTCCTTTCTATATTACACTAACTGTGCATGATCATGTGTTGCATAATTGTATGTTAGATTGTGGATCCTCCCACAATGTGATGCCCAAATCTATTATGGAAAAACTGGGCCTTGAAATTACCAGACCATACACAGATTTATATTCTTTTGATTCGAGAAAAGTTAAATGTATGGGTATGATTAAATATTCAGTGGTTAATCTTGCACAGATTCCAATGAAAAGTATTTTGATGGATGTGGTTGTTGTTGATATCCTTACAAAGTATGGCATGCTACTATCCAGGTCTTGGGGCACCAAACTTGGAGGATCTCTTCAACGTGACATGATGTACGCTACAATCTCGATCTTTGGCGGACATTTTACTCGCCTGTATAGTGAAACAAGGCTGGCATATACTATAAGTGACCCGCAGAATCCAAATAATTACCTTGTATATGTCACCGATCAGGATTTAGGAAACTATGTATTATCTCTTGATGATGATTTAGATGAATGTATAGAAGAAAATTGTACAGAAAAAGAAAAGATAGAAAAAAAAAATGTATATAGTGTTGGAGTTTGGAAAATGTATTTCGATGGTGCTTCATCTTGTGAAGGAGAAGGAGTTGGAGTGTTGTTTGTGGCACTCGAAGATGAGTTAATTATTCCCTTTTCCTACAGATTACAGTGGGACATCAATTATATCAATAATGTATGCGAATATAAATCCCTAGTTTTAGGATTAGAAACTGCCAAAAAGTTAAAGATTGAAAATATGATAGTTTATGGTGATGTGGAATTGATCATGAAACAGACAAACCAACAGTACCAGGCCAAACACCCAAGGTTGAGGTCCTACAGAAATTGTGCTTGGGATCTGATTGAGAATTTTTTCTCATCATTTAATATTCACCATATTCCCAGAATGGAGAATCAATAGGCAGAATCATTGGCCAAAGAAGCCACAACATTTCTACCTCCTACTGTCCTAAAACTAAAGTATAACATAGAAATGAGGCATAAACCCTCCATACCAAATAATGTTCAACACTGGAAAGTCTTCGAAGATGATGAGAAAATCAGGAAATTCCTAGAAATGGTGGACAAATTTTCTGAAACGTATATTGATCAGGAAAATCAGAATGACCCTCCTTGGATAATGCAGGAAGGTGAACATCCCTAGGAGTTCTAGGATAAGATCGCTAATCACCGCATGTTGGTATTGAAAAATAATCAGATCCCTAAAGGTGCGATTCATTTGGAAAGATTATTTGATCATGATGATGTTCCCTTAAAGTCTACTTTGCAGCCTCAGCCTGAAGAGGTTGAAGATTGTAACATAGGCACTAAGGAAACTCCTAAGATGGTAAAGATATCTAAATACCTTCCCCCTTAAATGAAAGGAAAATATGTCGAGTTACTCAAGAAATACAAGGATGTTTTCGCCTGGTCTTATGATGAATTAAGAACTTATGACACCACCGTAATTGAACACAAAATCCCCTTAAAACATGGCGTTAAACCTTTCAGGCAGAAGATCAGAAAGATAAACCCCATACTACTGCCTGTGATAGAAAAGGAAGTGAAAAATATCCTAGATGTGAAGATTATTGTTCCACTCAGGTATTCTAAGTGGGTGGCCAATCTGGTTCCGGTCAAGAAGAAAAACGATGGAATTAGACTATGTGTAGATTTCAGAAATTTAAACAGATCATCTCTCAAGGATAATTATCCATTACCTAAAATGGAACACGTATTGGAAAAAGTGGTCGGAGAAAATATAATGTCTATGATTGACATCTACTCAGGCTATAATTAAATTGCAGTCCACGGGGATGATAAGGAAAAAGTCGCGTTCACCACTCCATGGGGTACCTTCATGTATGACAAGATGCCATTCAGATTGATGAACACAGGAGCCACGTTCCAACGAGATATGGACATCGCCTTTGTCGGTGAAAGAGTTAAGTTTGCAGTGATTTACCTTGATGATCTAACAGTATTTTCTAAATCTGATGCAGAGCACCTAGCGCACCTCAAACAAACGTTTGCGAAATGTCGAAAATTTAGTTTGTCTCTGAATCCCAAGAAATCTCATTTTGCTATGCAGGAAGGTAAACTCTTGGGCCACATAGTATCTAGAGATGGAATTAAAATCGACTCGAAAGGGGTTGAAGCTATAGATACAATAAATATTCCTAGGAATAGAAAAGAGATTCAATCATTTATAGGAAAAAATAATTTCTTAAGAAGATTTATCCCGACGAAGGACAACGAAGTTAAATGGACAACCGAAGCCAAAGCGTCATTCGAACTTATCAAGAAAGTTATAGGTGAAGCACTAGTGTTGGCCAGTCCATATTATACGAAGGAATTCTTGATTTTCTCATTTGCATCCAAACACACTAGCATGGCCATGCTCTTACAAAAGAACGATGAAGGTTTTGAGCAGCCAATAACATTCTTTAGTAAAAGTCTCAGAGATGCTGAACTAAGATATGATATATTAGAAAAACCAGCATATGCAATGGTGAAAGATCGCAAAGCTTTTAGAACTTATGTGCTCCATTCTAAGGTCCTATGTACCAACCAACATTGTCAAGGACATATTAGTTCAACTGGATAGTGACGGAAAAAGAGGCAAATGGTTAGCCAAGATTCAATAATTTGACCTAGAAGTAAAACCGACCAAACAGGTCAAAGGTTAGGGTTTGGCTAAATTACTATCCGAATCAAATTTCCCGACACTTGGGATAAATCATTTAAAATCCTACAAAGAGCTTCTAGATATCAAAGAGTTTGATGACTAGATACCTACGACTCAAATCCAGGAGAAATTCTCTTCCTCGACTTGCTATAAAGACATAGTTTCCTACCTTTTCACTCTACAGTGCCCGAGCGGTATGACTCCTTCCAAAGATATAACGTTGAAGTTGCACACAGTAAAATATTGTATCATGGACAGTCAACTATATTGGAAGGATCCTCTAGGTTTCTTACTAAGCTATCTAGTAGAATCTGAAATAGAGAGGGTAATAAACGAATTCCATGAAGGAGTGTGTGGATGGCATCATGCATGGATAGAAACGTCATATAAAATCTTGAGATTTGGATATTATTGGAAGAAAATATTTACTGATGTGAATGCCAAAGTCAGAGCTTGTAACCCCTGTCAACTATTTTTAGGCAAGCAAAAGATTCCTTCACAACCTTTGGTCCCAGTCAAAACATAAGCTTTGTTTCAACAATGGGGTATAGATTTCATCGGTGAAATACATCCACATTCAAGTGCACAACAGAAGTGGATTTTGACCGCTACTGACTATTTCACCAAATGGTTAGAGGCTATTCTGACACGAAATGCAACAGATACAGTGGTGATCGGTTTCTTGGAAGAAAACATTTTGTCGATATTTGGTTGTCCTCGGAAGATAGTTACTGATAATGCCCAAGATTTCAATTCCATGGCTTTGGTAAGATTCTGTCAGAAGTACAACATCGCACTAGAGAATTCCACAGCCTATTATCCTCAGAGAAATGGGTTAGTCGAATCCTCAAACAAGAGTCTAATCACCATAATTAAAAAGCGTTGACTGAAAATAAGAAATCCTGGCATGTACATTTGAAAAAAATTTTGTGGGCTAATTAGATAGGCACTAAGAGATCAATCAGAATGTCCCCTTTTCAAATGGTATACAGTACCGATGTTTTTATCCCTATCAATCTTGCTCTATGCGTAATGAAACTCTGGAAAGATGCCAAGGAAGAGCCAAATCATGTCACCAGGAGAATAAATCAATTGATTGAAGTCCAACAAAATAGGGCTGAAGTAGATGAGAAGCTCCAGAAATATCAAGATAGCATGAAAGCCCTGTTTGACCAAAAAGCTAAAGATAGGGAATTCCTTCCCGGTGACCTGGTTTTAAGGTGGGATGCTAGGAAGGAAGACTCAAGAAAACATGACAAATTCAACCATATATGGTGTGGGCCCTTCAAGATCACAACTTTCGAAGGGAAGAATTCATTTTTATTGGAAAATCTAGATGGAAAAATCCTTAACGCCCCTATCAACGGGCATTACCTGAAGCATTTTATGAAATAAATGGTTTCCGAACTGTCACTGTATATACTGGTTTGATTTCTTTTCTTTGATTTACGACTTTTCATTTCTTTGGTAAGTTACTACTTTCACTGTAAATACAGACATGTTTGTTTTTTTCAAAAAGGAAAACAAGAAAATAAAAAAACCAGGTAATAGTTACTATTTCTTTTGAGAAGTATCTAACAGCTCTCATGTTTATTTCTATCACAGGATACTGGCTGATAGACGAAATATCAGAAAAAAAATTCAGAATAGCAATATGCTCCCAAAACAGGTGATAAATAAATAGTTGGTTTAGTTGAAAATATGAAGAAATTTTAAGGTTTGAGCTTCTAAAACCTACTGAACCAAGTTGAAGTTTTCAGGGGAATCTGGCTAAATCTAAAAGATGTCTCATTCACATAAATATTTTCACCTAATCAATGATAAGAGGAATATGAGAATTATAGACTAATCTTAAAAATTTTCTTTGATGTTTAATAAATAAAATAAAAAAATTTAATTAAAAGAAAAATAAATAAAAAAGAAATACAAATAAAATAGATTAAGGAAATACAAGAATCACTGAAAAGCTTAGGTGAGATTGATCCTGTTCACAATAGAATTTTTGAATACTCTTACTGTTCCAATCTGCCCATCCTAAATCTTTTGTTCCCTTTGGTTCTCATCTTCTCCCTTGGTCTCCACAGAGAGGAGATTTTGCCTTAACTCTGAAAACTCAGAAACATATCTCAAAGTAATGTTAGGTGAATATTTATACGCACCTCTCAATTTAACTGGAAGAAAGTATGTCTAGGTTAATCCTGACTACTATAGACTTTCTAACTGATTCAAACTGATTGATTTCACTCAAGGAAATCCCCTGAAAAGTAAAACTCCCTCGTGAAAAAATTCCTTGTAGGCAAAGGTGTCTTGAAGGTTGGAAGGAAATTAACCCAGAGTAATCAAAGTGAGCTAATAGACCTCTATTGCTAAATCACAAGCAGATATCATCCCTGGTATATGACACACAAATTGATTTCCCCAGCTTCATGCTTAAAAATATTTATATAAGACAGATGGTGAAGGGAAATTCATCTAAATGATTTCCCCCATCTAGCTCAAAAAAGAGATGACGAAAGGAAATTAATTAAATGATTTCCCTCATCTCAAGAATTTAAATGCAAGATTACAAAATGAAGTGGTGAAAGGAAATTCAATCTGAGAATTAGATAACTTCACCTAGGTACTGAACAGGATCGCTGGTAGTGAAGCAATGTATATGATATCTGTAAGGTTGTTATACTTGTATTATAATGTACTATGGTAGTTAGTCTTCCTCTCGACAAGATTTACATTCTAAGCCAACTAAGGACTCCCTAATTAGATAATTAAAATCACTTTGCCTTGACACGAATAAGATCGAACAGAGTTGGATAAATAGGTTAAGGTTGTTTTGATTATCTTAAGAAAATCTGAATACAGTTTCAGGAAAGAGAAATTTCAAATAGCCTAACTAAAAGTCATGATTTGATGTGTTTTGAAGGTTTTCTAAGTTACGGTTAAAACACTTTTCTTAGTGTGATCCTTTTCTGAAAACTTTCCACAAAATGCAATAATGACTCAATTTACCCAATAAAGGCACTTGGTCTATTGTTCTTCGCGACTCACAGGGAGAGGCGATCCCTAGATGGAGCCTATGTTGGAACATATATATTTTTCTAAACTTTAGACTTAGATAAGTTTCATTCTTTTTTAAATAAGGACAAATGCATGCTTGAATATCACCATTGATGAAATCCTTCCATTTAATCCAACAATCTGAAATCCTTAAAAGTTATGGAGTCACCCACTCATTAAAAGGTCAAATCCCTAAAGGTTGCCTTCAAAATGTCGGGTTTAAGGATTTCGCGATACATATGGTCCAACATGTAATAACTCCAAACTCCCGATATCTGAAATCGTGAAACTGTATTAAGCTTTAAAACTATGTTAATTAAAAGGTTATACATGATTAATATTAATTAATCAATCGTGATTTCGCGATTCAGAGAACATAGCTCGAACTAGTATAGGATAACGTGAGACCCAAAATCCCGAAATGGATTAAGGTTAAGTATTATTAATTAACAAAATAACTTGATTCATTAACACATTGAACAATCTTATATCATGATTAAGCTTTTGTTGATTTGCATTTCGGGTAAATTCAAATTTTATCTATGCTTTTCCCAATCATGAAACATCGACCATTAATGGAATTAATAGTTGATCTAGGGAAATGATTTCAAATAAGATCTTTCTTTATCGCCCAAATCTTTTTATTAAGGGAATTAAACGCATTGTCATTGAAGGTATACGCAAATTGATGCGCTTAAGGAAAAGAAGATTTTTTCATTTTTAAATTACATTCACAGTTTTACAGAGCTGTCTTAGTGAAATAATCAGTCTTCTACATTTTCTGTGACAGATAACAGAACTTTGATACCATGCCTCCACAAAAATCAACTAAAGCAACCGGTGAAATTTCAATCCAAAATACAAATTCTCTCTCCGACACCTCGCCCAGAAGCATAGACACGGTCAAATCCTAGACGCGAGTATTCAACATCTTACAATATGAATTGGTAAATTTTTCGGATGATTCAAGCGACAACGAGAAGGAGGACCTATCTACCAAATACAAAATTGTTGCTTAGTCAGAGCTACATAAGATAGTGACAAGGCCTAAGATCTTACCCTACAATTATATGATTGGTTGGGCGCTGGACCACGTAAATATCCCAACTAGAACTATTTTCAATTCACAAAAGGTCGCACCTAGGTCTTTCAGACTAGAACATCCACAGGTGATGTACAGATTGCCTCTGGTATCCAATTTCATTTACAATGCAAATTTCCTTGTAGACTTCAACAAGAAGGAATGTGACCAATACGAAAAAAACCTTCCTGATTTAATTAAAGACTGGTATTCTCACCCCGAGAAGTTCGGAGCCGATTCCCATGGTATATACCCAATTTCTGCACTAGAACCTCACATAATGTACATAGCAATGATGATGTGTAGGATATATGGAAAGGAAAACACAACCCATTTCTTTCTACCATGGGTACCTATTATGCACTCAGTAGCAAAGGGATATTCTTTTGATTGGGCCAAAATATTGTCAGACATTTTGGTTTAAGAAATTGCAAGATATCAGTCACTAAGAGCCAAGGGGAAACCAACTCAATTTTTCATGTCGGATTATATTATCAACGTTGTTTTTTTCATGATGCCTTTTTCGCTGATGGACTGGAGCTAGACTCCAAATAGTGTCGAACCCATACATATTTATCATTTGAAAATTTGGGAAGAAAAGGAAAAGGAATTCTTTTATGAGATCTGCAACTGGATACTGGTGTTGATGCACACTTCCATATATGGCTATCCACCTCCCAGAATTTCAGAAAATATTGTGACTAACCTGGGCAGAATATTAGACTAGTACATCGAGAAACACTTCTCCTATATTAGGGTTTTTGGTTGTTCAGTTCCTCCATATGCTCTGCCACAATTTTTACCAAACCGACTAGTGTGTTGAGAGTTCACATGACAAACTATGCTCGATGGCATTAGTAAGGAGCTCAAAGCAGTACACAAAAAAGTATGGCCCTCTTTTTCCCTGTAGATTGGTACATTTTCCCTATTGGATTTCTGTCACTCTAAAGTAGAGTTCACAGCCTTGGAAGAAATGAAATTGGTCAACATTGAATTCAAGAAGCACGACCCATAGAAGGTCATGGGTAATCACATGGCCAACTGCAATTTGAAAAGTTATGAACATGAAGATTCTCCTCAAGATGAGATTTTGTGAGGAGGGAGATCTTATCCATAGGTCTTGAGTCGAGTTCGAGCTCTGTCACCTGATAAAATGATTGAGTTTTATGACTTCCAGATTCACCAAAGAAGTAGCCTCCCTAAAGTATTACAAGGAGGAACCCCAACATCTCCAGCTGCACAATAAATGAAGACCTGAAGCTCAGAAGAAATAAGCTCCAGTGGATTGGAAATCCAGGAAAATTTGGAGAAGACTGAGGTGTCAACTCAAAAAGAAGATATCCCATTGACAGATGTATCAAGTGATCAAGCCAAAGATCAAGCAAAGACACTGAAAAAGGAGGGAGAAGAAGGACCATTGTTTACACTAGATAAATCAACTACGAAAGCGGTCGAAAAACATTTGTTCACTGAAATCAGCATCCCCATCCAGTTCATCACACCGTTACAATTCACCAGAGGGAATCCAAATGTAGAGGTAGTATTCATAGAGGATATCACAACCATTTTGGTTGAATAACTCACTCCTTTCAATTTCTTTTTCAGCAAGAAAAGGAAGGCTGTGGTGAAGAGAGAAATGCACCAAAAGGAAGGTTCAGTTGTCAAAAGACACAGGGCGCTAATTGATGGAGAATCCTTGGAGGAGGTATACTTTTATGAAGAAGTATCAGGTTCACTGGGGGCTTTTGCAACAGCCAACGAGCTTTCAATCGGAACTTTAAAAAAATGACTGAAGCAGAAAGATCTACAAATAAGCCAATTGCAAGATCAAATGAAGACTGTAGAAAAGAATTTCTGGACCGATGTCAACAAGGGATTTGAGAAGATTAGATCCAGTGACAAACATGAAATCCAACAGCTCAAATCCAGCCTCGAGGAGATGAACAGGAATATACAGGTGATCCATGGATGGGCCACCTAGCAGGATGAGTTGGTAAGGAAACTACAAGCCAAAGTAAGCTCTACTGAAAACATGGTTGTGAATATAACGGTGTTCCAAGCTCAGGAATTGGAAGTGCGAAAGAAATTAGAAGAAGCACAAAAAAACCTTCTCACTAAGGTTGAAATTGTCCAAGATCATTTTCGGGTGATAGATCAAGCATTAAATAAAATTTGTTTAAGAGAGAGAGAACCTATTGTTGCCCGGACTACCTTCCAGGAAGCAGTTGTGTCATCATCAAAAGAAGGAGTAGCTATGGTTTCTAGGTTGTTTGTTTCAGAACAGACTAGAGGTGATATAGTACTAAAGACCCGGGAATCTAGCATAGCTGAAAGTAGGAAAATGGCTAAGGAAGTGAAGGAGTTTTGTGAAGAGGCTTTCCACTCACTCAACATAGAATCATTAGGACTTGATAAAGAAGATAGCTCTGGAGTACTGGGACAAATTGACATAACAAAGAATCAATTTGACATTAAGACAAATATGGAAGAGGCTTAGGCTAAAATCTAACAGATAAAATAGGTTGATATTATTCAGATAAACAAATGGCTAGTGAAGCCTAGTCTGCAACTACAGTCTATAGTTTTAGAAGATAGACAAATGGAAGAAAGATTGCCTCAATTGGAAAATAAATTATATATTTTTTAGGCTAATAACTTAATAGATCCCTCCAAGCTGGTGGCACAATTTGTGAGCAGATGCATCAAATGTATTGAGCAAGGAAAAGGTAGCACTTCTGGAAACAAATTATATAACTTGTGTATGTTATCTATTTCAGATCTAGAGAACTATAGAAAAAAATGCCTCTGCCAGCATAATGAGGAGACCAAGAGAAATGCAAGTGAAATGTTTCAAATTTCATATTCCATAAATTTACTGTTTTAGAAATAGAAGAATTCCAACCGCTTAGGGTTGAGAAATTTTTGTATAAATACATATTTCAAAGAATGAAAAAATGCTTCTTCTTGTCGTATTGTAACTAAGAAAACTCATCCTTTGTGAGTATTAATACAAGTGCAGACAAGAATTCCAAATTTTGTGTTGTTTGAGTTATGTGCCCTCTTTGTGTTTCATATCTTCTATTCTCTTTAAGTTACTCCTGAACAAGTGAATGATTACAATTTAGTACAACATCTATTGTGATTACATTCCATTTAGTATTTGATTAGCAAGCAATTTTTCCTCTCTATTTGATATCAGCAAATACAAGACCTGCCTCTTATTTGGATCACTATATCTTATATCCTTTCAGAAGTGCATTCCACATTTTCTTCTACTATAAACTAGGTAAGATTCTTCTGTCATTGATGCCTTAGTTTGTTTAATAGTTTTGTAATTTTCTTCTCCTCTCTCAAATTTGATAAATTGACTCAGACAACAAAATACGGCCTATTTTCTGTTCAAATATTAATTTCATTTGAGGATTTAACTCTTACATAAATAACGGAATAAAAATCACCTTTAAAACCAAATTTCCTTAATTTCGGATGCCTGATATTATTCTTTGAGTCTTAAGTTTAATATCAGGAACAACAAGGTATATGGAATATCAAAATCATATAATCAACCATAGATATGACCAAGTCCTATTTACCATAGTCAATAAAATTGTGGCAATGGATTAATCAATAAGCTTACAAACCTTAAGACTTAATAACATATAGATTCCCTTGAGGTGTAATCTCTTTAGAAAAAGGAACGAAGAAACCACAAACTGCAAAATGATTATCCAAGCCAAAATTTTGTTTCAATTTAATGCATACAGTCATGAAATTAAACAAAACAAACGGAAAATTTAAACGAAAAACTCTTATAATCATCTAGGCCACTGAATGTCCTCAAAACTAGAGGACATAAACATTTATAAATGTAAGGAGGAGGCAGCTACAGAGAAATTTTATCCCTTGTTGGTGACTTTTATTATGATAAAATTTGACAGAATTGTTGGCTGCCAACAATGGCGACACACTGGGTGAAGCAGTTATCTCTGCATCACCACAAATTTATATTAGGGGCACAGATGAAATAAATTTTGGAGACAGTTAACGATAGATCAAGCATTTCGACAATAACTCAAAAAAAACACAGTCATAGTATTAGATGCATTTATGTCCGAAATTGTAATCTGGTATCTTGTTTAGATCACAGGTGTAACGATATTTATACAGGTGACTTTGATACCATTGACAGGGCCACTATTTCTAGCAGGCGTCTATAGCCTCAGAAGGGATGTCATTTAACCCACTCTAGTACCTCTATCCCATACAAGAGTCATCCATTTATGATAAAATCATCCTAAGACCTAATCAATTTTAAGAACATACTTGAGGATCTTCGAAAACCTGGCATTTATTCGCTGCCAGCAGGCCTGTTCAGTACCCCGACGAAGTTGCCTTGGTATCATGTGTGCATTTACCCACTGCCAGCAAACCTGTTCAGTGTCCTGGTGGTTTTACAAACAATTCCCACACATTGTATTGCTTCCAACTCTCCAAAATTTGTTTGTAAATTTCCAAAAACTTCAGGATGTTAAGAGAGCAAGGTGATACCAAAGGCCTAAGAGTCTGGTAATGAAAGGATTGATCATTTAAGAATTATTTTTCTGTTCTGATGGATTTCATCATGATTTGGACAATTAGATTTATGTTAAGAAATCATCTCCAGGATGCGGAGGCACATTGAATTGTTCTCATTAAAACAGGGATGACGTTAGAAGTTTATTAAGGATAATCTTGTCTTCCTGTGATTTTAATGGGAAACCAAAAACACTAATTGGACATAAACTTACTTTCGTTGATCTGAGTTTAGCACTTACTGTTTGGGTGCCTGAAATATTATCAACTGCTACTAATGAATACAACTTTTGATTCCCCCCAACAAATGAATGGTGATTCAGACATAATCATTTAGAAAACAAATAAAAAACCAGCAAAATGAAAAGAACCAAAATAAAAAAATAGAAAAGAAAATTAAAAAATATTTACAAGAGAGTGGATCAGAAATCATCAAGTGAGATATCTCTTGAGAGCCTGGTTGTTCACTGGGAAAGTGTTTGATTGTCCCTCCAAGTCACGCAGATGAAAATAATTAGGACCCAATTTTTCAGAAAGTACAAACGGTCCTAGCCAAAGTTTTTGGAACTTGGTATGTTCTCCTTTACACTCGTGTGCTTTGTATCACTTAAGAACCAAATATCCAACATCAAAATTCCTTTCAAAAGATGAACTTTTGTCAAACCAACTATTCACAATTTGTTGGTGCTGATCAAGTTTTTGATTTGCTTGTGTTCTCACCTCTTCTAATTTTAATAAGGCATTTATCCAGTTTTCTAGAGGAGGACACTCTTCTTCTTGAATCTTCTGCGATAATTGTAGAGAAGGAAGAAATACATGTGGGGGGAGGATGGCCTCTCTTCCATAAACAAGGAAGAAAGGATAATTACCAATGGAGGCCTTCGGAGTTACCATATCAGCCCAAAGTGCTATGTACAATGCATTGTGCCAATTCTTGTGGTTTTCTGAAACTGTCCTTTTTATAATCTTGATTAAATTCTTATTTGTCAACTCGGCTAGACCATTCTCTTAAGGGTAGTAGCTGGAAGAATACTTCATTTTAATCCCTTTTTCCAGAGTGAAAGCATTCATATCTAGGGAATAAAAATAAGAAGCATTGTAAAAAACCAAACATTCAGGAATTTTGAATCGAGTGATAATATGGGAGTTCAGAAAAGACACTACCTGATTGGTGTTGACCACTTTTAAAGGTAAATATTCAGACCATCTTGTAAAATAGTTTGTTTCCATGAGAATGTACTTGTGTTGTTGCAAGGAAGGGGGATTGATTGGTCCTATAATGTCCAGGCCCCATTGCTAGAAAGGTGCATCTACAGTAACAGGTTGCAAAGGAAAAGATGCATTTCTCACTCGTCCTACAACCTTTTGATAGATTATACACTTGTGGGATAACGTATGGGAATATTTAAACAAGGCGGGACAATAGTATACATCCCTTAGCACTTGTGGGTTGTGGTATCTCTAGCAAAATAAGCATCGACATCACCGGAATGAAGTTCAACTAGCACTTTTTTAGACTCCTCTTTTTCTAAACAATGCAGAAAAACACCGTCAAAGTTCTTTCGAAATAATCTATCATTGATTAATTGGAAAGATGCAGATTTAATCCTAAGTTCTCTTTTGTTTTTGGGGTCAATATTGTGAGGAGAAGATCCATGCAGTAAATAAAATATCATATTATAATACCAAGAATTGGAAACCGTTTGCGCACAACTGATCTATTTCTCATAATGTTGATTTATAGTTGATGCATTTGTTTGACTTTTGGATTTCTCAACTAAATCAACCACTAATTGACACATACCTTGACCTATAACAATTTGGGAAGGGTTTATTTCAAGATCATATTCCTAAAGCAATGTCATCCAATTTTCCCTTTTCTCACCCAGCTCTTTTTTTACTAACAGATTTCTTACAACGGGGTAAGGAACAACAAATTTGGTCTTGGATTTCAGCAAGTAAGACCTAAAGTGTTTGACTTATTTAAAAACAACATATTCCTGCTGATCTACCACGAGGTAATTAAGTTCCTCTCCTTTAAACACACATCTCATGAAGGCAATGGGTATCTCATTGCTTTCAGCGTTTTTCTATGTAAGCACAACAGCATAGAATCTGTCAGATACAAAAGTGTACAAAGTGAAATCTTGAGAAAAATCGGGGCTCATAAGGGAAGCTGCTTCTATTATTTATTTTCTAATTGAATCAAAATCCTGACTTTCTTGTTGTCCCCATTTGTATAAAACATATTTTTAATTAGATTTTGTAGAGGTCTAACCATTTCAGAGAAACTTGGGACAAATCGCCTGACAAAATTAATTTTTCCCAAAAAGGATTGCATGGCCTTTTTGGAAGGAGGAATTTTGGAAATGGCTTGGGTTCTTTCAGGGCCAATTATCATTCCATCTTTAGACACTATAAACCCAAGTTGTTTCCCTTGTTCTACTGCAAAGACTGATTTTTTTGGATTGAGAGATATGCCGAACTTGCGACATCGTTCTAAGATAGCCCTAAGGTGAGACAAGTGATCTTTCTTATTTTTTGAAAAAACAGTGACATCGTCAAGATAGACCACAACTGATTGGTTGATGAGGCCACAGAAATCAATGTCTATTGCTCTCTAAAAAGTGGTGCTGGCATTTATTAGTCCAAAAGGAATTTTACTATAGGTGTAAGTGCCCCACGGGGTACGAAAGGTGGTTTTAAGTTGGTCTGAAGGAGACATCAGGACCTGGTTGCATCCTAAAAAATCATCTAATAAAGATAGTCTTTCAGAACCAGATACTTTTGTAGGATTTGTTCCATTGGAGGAACAAGGTAGTTGTCTTTATCAGATGCTTGGTTTAAATTTTGAAAATCGACACAAAGTCGAATTTAACCACTTTTATTCCTTACAGGGTCTAAGTTAGACACCCATTGAGTATGCCTAACCGAAAAAATTATCTTTGCAGTTAGTAATTTATTCAGTTCCTTTTTAACGGTAGGTTCCACTTTAGGATGCATTTTCCTCAATTTTTGTTGGAAAGGTTGAGTTTAGGGTTTCATAGGGATTACATGTTGTATGATGTTTGGGCCAAAAGTTTTTAGATCGTCGCACGTCCAAGTAAATACATCTTTAATTTCTTTGAATAATTTTATAAAAGAGGACCTTTCCTGTTCAGAACATCCCTTTCCCAAATTAATATTTTAAGGATTATGTGGTGTTCCTAAATTTACAGTTTCATATAGAAAAGAGGAACCTACTAGTTTTGCAATTGAATACCCCTCTAAACTTGTCATGTAAGTCATAAAATTTATCTAATGTCACAACATATTTGGGGATAGAGTTTACTAGCTCAGATGATGATTCTAGAGATCAAGGATTGGATATTACCGTGAAATCTCATAGATTCTTGTCATGAGTGCTTTCATCAATAATTGCATCCTGGAAGGTGTCTTCCATATGTAGAAAGTTGATGATCTGTTGATCATCATCAAATACTCTCCAATTTTTTATGTTGTCCGGAATCGATTGCATGAATAACAATTCGATCGAAAACGCGTTAGGAGAGAGACCTTCAGTGAACAACAATTTAGAAGCAACATTCGCTAGAAAATCATCTTCTGAATTACTCATTCTAGGAATGGAATTTATATTAAATGCTAGAAATTTGTGCATTAAACCCCATACCTCAGTTTGGTAATTCTTCATATGTGGTGACAAACAATGTATTTCATTTCTTATATGTTTGACTACTATTTCTGAATCACCAAATAATACCAAATTTTGCAAATCCATGTCCAGTGCTTTCCTAAGTCCCTGTAGAAGTGCTTCGTACTCTGTTGTGTTGTTAGTAAATTCAAACTCTAATCGAATAGCAATAAATGTTTTATTACCTGTAGGGTCGATGAGAACACAACCAGTACCTGCCCCTTCTTGGGATTTGGATCCATCAAAATATAGGGACCATATTTGTGCATCATTAGCATTATTTGGTGTATTTGGTGAAGTTGATGCTTGAGTATAGGCTATTACTTCAGATTGTTGTTCTAGATCAGTCATAGAGGAAATTTCATTCATGAATTTACCAAAAAAGGTATTAATTCCATGCACTTCAATCGAATTTGCAGTGGTAGCGAAAGGCTCATTTGGATCGTTCAAATATGTCATGGTATGTTTAAGGTAACATTCTCTGTTTATTCTGATCTTGTTGGGTTGTCCATTTTCAAGCATCCACAAGTGAGACCAGTCTGTAGAAAAATAACTGTGTATATGTTCTAACCAATCTCTTCTTAAAAACAGACCATAAAATTTAGGAATGTCAACAACAATAATATCAATTACTTGATGAACTTTGTGGATGATTTTCTAATCATCACATTTTTTAGTTCACCAATGACTTTGACATTCGTTCAATCTAGCTGAATAATTTTTAAATCAAAAGGTTTTACTTCTACATTAATTTTCTGGCATACAGACAGAGGCATCACATTTGATGATGCACCAGAGTCACATATTTTCGTGCGGAAACAACATAATTCTGTTGATTTTTTATTGTTGTTCCTGAAACAGTGTAATCTAAGTTTCCTACAGTTTTTTTCTAACAAGTCCCCTTTTTCTTGATTTTCAGATGTTGTTAAGAACCAAATATCAATATAGAATAGAAAAACCTCAGAAAAAGTACTCAACGCCTTGAAAAGGAGATAATTTCAGATAATAAGCCTCTTTGAGGGGGAAACCTCCTTTTACCCCACTTAAATGTTCAAGTACAAGATGATTCAA
>JASDQU010370666.1:62858-78635 GCA_032191745.1 Picea mariana | reverse complement strand
TGGGGGATGTCTTTCTAACTCAACTTGCACAATGGACACCGACAAGGACCAATGAAACTTCTTTTTTGGAGATTGTCCCAGGTAGGGGCTTTGTTTTTAAGTAACAACCACATGAGGAGTTTTGATTTGGGGGAGGGGGGGTTCAATTTCTAAAGGGCTTTCCCCCATGAAGAGATTTGATATTCCACATGCTCCAAAATTAGCGCCAAGTACCCCCATTTTGGGACATATGTTCTAGTTGGGTTGAAAGACCATATTAGAGTGTTTTTTTTATCATAGAGGTTAATCGAGGAATCGGTTAGTGACGAAATGTATTTTTTCCACGATCTTCACTTAATATTAATTCCTTTGAGTCAAGCCATTGAGTTCCATTGTGTACAAAATTCCTTCTATTGATTTGGTGAGAGTAAAACCTGCATTGTTGAGCTCCTAAATGGCTCGTTCAGGGAGGATATAATTTCCTTTGCACTCAATCCATGGGTCCCTGCCAATGAGAACATATTTTCCATTCTCGATCTTCCATATAATCCAATCCCTGATCAGGGGGAAAGATTTTATAGACTCTTTCCAATTTATTGATCCATTTTTGGATCTCTTCTATATCTTTCTTACCTAGTCTACTAGTGACTCTGAAGGGAAATATTTATCTTTGACTATTCCGACTCAGATTCTTGATTTTGTGATGATTCCCTAAACATTCTTGGTTGTTAATGATTAGGAAAAGAGATGTATGTTTTTTAAGCCCCATCCCCCATATTTCTTTGGAAGGGATATCCATTTTTTTTAAGCCAAGACTAGAGGTCTCTTATCATCAGAACCAAACCATAAGAAACAGAAAGTGAGCTGGCTGATTTTCTCCAAAATTCCCCTTGGAACCAATGTAAGAGAAGTCCAGTATATAGGTATAGCCTCCAAGACCGATTTTACTAGAACTAATATATTTTCTCATGATAGCCATCTATTCTTCCAGGAGTGCAATCTTTTTTCTATTTTTGCACAAAGCCATTGCCAGCCTCATTTGCTATAATTGTTTGGTTTTAGAGAGAAACAAATTTATTTCATCCCCTCTATATTTCGAGAAGCAGGAAAACCCATGGCTCTAGAGATACATTTTCCTTCATCATGAGTCCCCAAGTGTGAAGGGAATATTTTTGCAAGTTTACTTCCATGTCCGTGGCTAGACAAAAAGTATTGAGAATATCCCTTAGAGTCGATAAATATGAGATCTTTTCTTCACATAAGATAAGTATGTCATCGAAAAAGAGGATATGTGTTAGGGAGAAGGTGAGATTGATTTTTATACCTTTGAACCTTGTTGTTGAGACTTCATTGTGAATAATTCCGCTAAGACATTTAGCCACAAGAATGAAAATGAGAAGGGAGAGGGGGCATCCTTGTCGGAGGCCTCTCTTAGCTCGAAAGAACTTGGTTGTTGAGCCATTAATGAGAAGCGTGAAGGAAGTGGTGGAGATACAACTCATTATCCAAGTGAAAACAAAGTGGCAGAACCCAAAATGAATTAATAGTAGTCTGATGTAGAGCTAGCTTACTTTGTCGAAAGCCTTTGAGACATCCACCTTATAAGTGATGGCTCATTGATTTTTAGTGTAGATAGAATGAATCCCCTTTTGAGCTGCCCCAATTGCTTGATGGATTTGCCTTTCCATTAGAAATCCAAATTTTTCTTTAGAGATGTTTTCATTGAGAATATCTTTGGTTCTTAGAGCTATGATTTTTGCTATGATCTTGTAGATGTTGTTGCATAGTGAGATTGGCCTGAATTGATCAAAGTTTAAAGGATCATCTACCTTCGGAATGAGGTCTATGAAGGTCATTACCCACTCTTCAGGAGTGCTATACCATCCTTAGAAGGTCATTACCCACTATTTGGAAGTAGCTTTTGTAGAAATCGATGGGGAAATTGTTTGGTCCCATAATTTTGTTTTTCTGGAAACTATGAATGACCCTCTCCAATTCTTCCATGGTTACTTATGTTGATAATTTGTGGTTGTCTTTCTGAGAAATGAATCTTGGGCAAAGGCTTGCCACTTTTGGAATGGTGTCAATGTTCACACCTTGGTTTTCTTGGTAGAGGGCTTGGAAATGAGAAGATCCTTCATGTGCGAACTCAGAAAAGGAGATTGTCTTAGATCCATCTCTTCTAAGGATTGACTAGATGGTGTTTTGTTGTTTTATTTTATTTTCATATTAGTGGAAATATTTTGTGTTTTCCTCACCCGCTTTAAGCCAAAATGCCTTGCTTCCGATTCTGCATTCCTATTGAATGTTCTGCATGATTTTTCTTCGTTGTGAGTCTAGCTCCTTATATTTAGAAAACTTGTTATATTAATCATAATCAAATAATTTAATTCGCAAAACATAGAGATTATTTATAACTTCATAGAAGATCATATGTCATGTCCTCTTGGTTTCATATAAAAAATAATGTTTTATTATGAAAGGTATTAGTTGATGATAGAAATACACAAGTGAAACCATGAAATTACATTATAAAAAGTAAATATTAATGTAGGATCTACTAAACACCAAGAGGGATAAAAAAACTATTGAGATGCATCAAGCTTATCATATTCTTTTAATGGGAGAATAAGTGAGAGATTCAAGGATTGTTAGTTTTTATTATTTGTTGTCAGAAGCTTAGTCACTATACCACTGAAACAATTACCATGAAACTATTCAGTTTATACATTCAAACAATTTAATCAATTTGTTTTGAATTATTTACCTACAATATACATACACATTGAAATTTATTTTGGTTTTTACTCAAATTTGACATTGAAATATTTTCTTGTTATTAATATTTTATTATTATTATTAAATGCTACATATCAACTCCATGCTAAGCATCGAATTACACATCTCCTTCATGTTGGGATATAGAGCCTCTTGGAAAAAAAATGATATTTGTCAATTGATCCATGTTGAGCATAGAATTAAAGAACTCCTTCATACTAGGCTATAGAAAGTTCCTCTTCATAAAATTATATTTTTATGACTACATGTATCAACCGATACTATGAGAAATGAATCTTATGTTTTGTTACTATAGAAATTACGATTTCAAATCTCATAAAATTGATCTCGTTGTAATAATAACATGGGATTGAAGGTACATTCAGGGCAACAAAGAACATTAACATGAATACTTTGAATTTTTCTTAAGTTTGAGTAGAAATTCATTAACTAGATTAGACTCAAATCGCACAAGCAAGGTCTAAATGTGAATGTGACTTGGGGAAATGGAGGTGGGACTAATAGGGTAGTGGTGGTTAAGTCTGGCAAGAGAGATTGAATTGAATTTGGGTTAGAGTTGGCAAGGAATGAAGTGTTGATTCCTCACATGAGCAACAATGCCCTACTTAATTGCATGGACAAATTATTGGGTTCATCATAACGCTAGTTGGGAAATGTAATGCACCCAACCCAAAGTTGGCTCACTCCACTGCTAGAAACAACTCAATAAAATTTGGTGATACCAATCTAAATGTGTAAATAACACATGGAACATGATATTCGAGCTTATACAATGGTCCATGCTAATTAAAAATGTAAATGAAAGTAATTAAACATGCACAACGACAACTAAACACATTCGATAACATAACTACATATTTTCATGCATTACTCTACTCACAACATGCAGCAATAACCCAAACTATATGAGAGTGAAATGCACAACATCTATATCAACATTTAACATAAATGAGCACAACAAACAAGAACACTTATGTTATGAAATATACAACTCGTTGCAGAGGACGGACGTTCCTCCCAACCGTAGACTTATTATTTCAGTTCTCAACAACAAGTCACCCCCAAGATGGGGCGATGAATCCATAAGAGGCATAGGTCCCTAAGGTTGTCTTAAGTCCTCCTCTCAATAGTCAATACCCACAACTAATTCTAGTCTACCAGCTCTCTTCCCCACAACCTGCAAAACCCAAGGATGGGATCCCCCTTTACTACCATAGTCCCTCATACCTTCCCACTCCCCTCCCGAGCTTCTAGAAAAGGCTGAACATGAAATCTCTTTGTTGGGACCTCGGGAACTATATAGCTACAACAAGAATTCACACAACAACCAAACACTTGATTCTCTTGACAATTTTCAAACAAAATATTGCTCACATGCATCCAACCTCTCTTCCCATGAAATTACAGCTCCAAACAATTATTGTTCAGGCCCATTATTGTTTCCTTCAAGCTTCAGCACTCAGAACTTTTGATGTCCAAAAATATCCTTGTAAAAATTGTTCTACATCCAAAATGTGAATGACTAATTCTGCTCCCTCTACCCATACAAATTTTATCTATTTTCCCAAGACAGTTGACTACTCACAACTCTGCCCAATGTTGATTGTACTTCAGCCCCATTCTTCCAAATAAATATAGGATGTGAATTTTGCACCCATCCTCTTACATGAGTTTAATTATTGGGCTCCCATGCAGTCAACCATAAAATAGAAGGTTCATAGTAAGGATAATTTAGACAGAAAAAGGTTTGGGTTTAATAGACATGGGTAAACTCTCCCTCTTGGACCCCTTCTCTCTCTTGTAGAAATTAAGCCCCCAAATATTTGTATGTGTCCATATACAGCTGGCGATACATTTTATTTATTATATTCAGTATACCTCATTTACATATTACATTTCTTGGCCCTTGGCCATACATCACATTTACAATATACATTGCTAGTTTAGGGTTTGAAAATAGGGATGTTACATTAGCCTCCCCCTACAAACTACATTGTCCTTGGTGCACATCACCATATAATTTACACATTGACATGTTTAAAATATTAGATGAAAATACTTGATAATTCTGCAACTTTAATGAATTGTGCAGCAGTTCCAACCAACAACTCTCTTTTCCCCTCGACCTACACATTGGTTGGACCTGAAGTCGCAGTTTGTGACTCGAGGAACTCCAGCTTCCAAAATGGAGTATTCATTCACTTATGTACAAATGTACATTCAATTTTCTTCAAAAGTTGAAAAAAACTCTGGGTATGCTTCCTGTATGACTTCCTCGTGCTCCCACGTAGCGACTTTAGGAGCGTGGTGGGTCCATTGAACCTTTATGAATCTGATGGATTTGTTCCCAAGCACTTTGAACTTCCAAACCAAGATGTGCATTGGTTCCACCCGGATATCCCCTTCGTGTTCCAATCCAATCAATCACATGATTAGGATCAGATATATATTTTTTTCATAAATACACATGGAACATGTTATGAATTATCATGGATGCAAGTAATGCTAGAATGTATACAACTAGCCCTATCGTTTCTAAGATCTCAAAAGGCCCACAATATATTACTGCCAACTTTGGGCAACTTCCCAATTTCAGTGAGCTCCTCTTGAATTCAAATTTTAAAAACACATGCTCTCCCACTTTGATTTCTTTATGTGTTCTTCTTTTATCGGCATAACTCTTCTGCCCATCTTGTGCAATTTTCAAATTAAGCCTGATCTTTACCATCTATTCTTCCATTTCCCTTAAAAATTCTGGCCCAATCGCAACTCTGTCCACTGGGTTATCGAAAATTATCAGTGTATTGCATTTTCTACAATATAATTCTTCAAACAAACTCATCTTCGATGATTCATGATACCTATTATTGAAAACAAAATCAACTAAATGGATATAGTCCTCCTACCTATAAGGCTTGTCCATTACATGCATTCTCAACATGTCTTTAGTTATTCGATTAATCATTTATGTCTGCTCATCCAACTCTGGGTGATATGTTGTACTGAAGTTCAGATTTTTCCCAAATACTTTAAATAATCCCTTCCAGAAATTTGATGTGAACTTGGGATATCTGTCGAAAATAATTGCCTTAGGCACACCATGTAGCCTAGCAATTTCTTTCATATAATTTTTTGCAATATTGGTTGCCTTATGATTTACTTTCACCCAAATGAAATATGTATCCTTTGTAAGCTTGTCCACCACTACCATGATGAAATCATGTTGCCTTGTTGTCCTGGGCAATTTGGTAAAGAAATCGATAATAAAAACTTGTCATTTCCATTCAGGAATGGGAAATGGCTATAGTAATCTCACTAGATGTTTGTGCTCATCCTTTAATTTCTGACATTCCATGCATCTAGCCAAAAAATCAGTGACATCTCTCTTCATACCAAGCCACAAATATTGGCCTCTTACAGCTGTAATATTTTTTTGGTATCCTGGATGTCTAGCATATGGCACATTGTGCGTCTCCTATAAAACCAAGTTTCTCAATTCCTAATAATTGGGAACATAAACTCTGTTTCAGAATAAGAGGATGTCATCCTCTTCTAGTTGGTAATCCTTGTATTTTTTATGTACATTATTCTATTGTAGGCTTTATTTAACTTGCACATATTGTTGAAATGTTGTTACAGCCTCTAGAATTCTATCATTTAAATCCATCCTATACATACTAATGGTTGTAGCATGCATTTTATGCACCCTTCTACTGATTGCATCAACCACCTTGTTCTTTTTTCCCTTTATGTGCTTGGTGTCAAAGTCATGATCACTAAGAAATTCCAGTGATCTAGTTTGCCTGGAATTTAGAGTTGGTTGTTCAAACAAGTATTTCATACCACTATGGTCTCTCTTCAATTCAAATTGTCTTCCCATGAGGTAATGCCTCCACATCCTTAAAGAATGTACTATGACTGCCAACTCTAAGTCATGTGTGGCATAATTTATTTCATGCTCCTTCGTATTTCTGGATTCATAACAAATTACATGTCCATTTTGTGTAAGGACTCCACTGAGCCCATCCTTGCATGCATATGTGCACACAACAAAATCCTCATTTGGATCTGCAATTTTTAAAATAGGTGCACTAGTAAGTAAATCCTTTAAGCATTGGAAATTTTCTTCGCACTTGGAATTCCATTCAAATTTTACTCTTTTTTTTTTTCGCAAAGATGTTATTGGGTGTGTAATCATGGAGAATCCCACAATGAATCTCCTGTAGTAACCAACTAGACCCATAAATGATATAACCTATGAAATTTTTATGGTGTTTCCCAACTTTTGATTACTTCAAATTTTTATGGATCTGCTACTATGTCATCTTCTAAAACAACGTGACCCAAATAATGGATTTTCTTTTGATAACAAATGCACTTACTCAAATAGGCATACAATTGGTGCTCTCTTGACACTTGTAGTACCATCCTCAAATGTTGCTCATGGTCTTCTTCTATCTTGGAATACATAAGAAAATCCTCCAAGAATACAATGAAAAACTTGTCCAAGAAATCTTTGAACACCCCATTCATTAGACACATAAATGTAGCGGGCGCATTGGCCAACCCAAAAGGCACCACTACAAATTCATAGTGTTGATACCTTGTTCGAAAGGTTTTTTTTCTAGTATCTTCTTCTATGATTCACACTTGATGATAAGTAGATCTCAAGTCAATCTTGGAAAATATCTTTACTCCCTTCAACTGATCGAAAAGATCATCAATCCTTGGCAAAGGATATTTGTTTTTTATTGTAACCTTGTTCAGTTGTTTGAAGTCGATACATAACCTCGACATTCCATTTTTTTCCCTGACAAAAAGAAGTGGGGCACCCCAAAGAGAAACCTTGGTCCTATGTTCCCCTTCTTCAACAACTCTTCTAGCTACATTTGCAATTCTTTTAGCTTCGGTGTGCTCATTTTGTAGGGAGTTTTAGATATTGGGGAAACTCCAGACATTAAATCAATAGAAAAATCAATATCCCTATTTGGTAGAAACCCTGGGAGAAGATATCCAAAAGAGGAAAGTTTTGTCAATGGAGGATCCATTCCAAGGGTCAGAGATATTAAGGGTTGAATAAATGTCACTTCAGATATCAAGGGTGAAAGGGAAGTGTAGGAACAAATGGGGGATGTCTTTCTAGCTCAACTTGCAAAATGAACACCAACCAGGACCAATGAAACTTCTTTTTTGGAGATTTTCCCACGTAGGGGCTTTGTTTTTAAGAAACAACCACATGAGGAGTTTTGATTTGGCGAGTGAAGGGGGGGGGATTTTAATTTCCAAAGGGTTTTCCCCCATGAAGATATTTTATCTTCCACATGCTCCAGAATTAGTGCCAGGTACCCCCATTTTGGGACATATGTTCCAGTTGGGTTGAAAGACCATATTAGCATGTTTTTTTTTATCAAAGAGGTTAATCGGGGAATCTGTTAGTGCCAAAATGTATTATTTCCATGATATTCACTTAATATTGCTTCCTCTAATTCAAGCCACTGAGTTCCATTGTGTACAAAATTCCTTCTAGTGATTTGGTTAGAGTAAAACTTGCATTGTTGAGCTCCTAAATGGCTTGTTCAGGGAGGATATGTTTTCCTTTGCACTCAATCCATGGGTCCCTACCAATGAGAACATATTTCCCATTCTCTATCTTCCATTTAATCTAATTCTTGATCAAGGGGGAAGATTTTATAGAGTATTTGCAATTTATTGATCCATTTTTGGATGTCTTCTATATCTTTCTTACCTAGTATATTGATGACTCTGAAGGGAAATATTTCTCTTTAAATATTTTGACCCAGAGTCTTGATTTTGTGATGATTCCCTAAACATTCTTGGTTTTTAATGCTTGGGAAAAGAGGTGTATGTTTTTTAAGCCCCATCCCCCATATTTCTTTGGAAGGGATATCCATTTTTTTCAAGCCAAGACTAGAGATCTCTTATCATCAGAACTAGACCATAAGAAATAGAAAGTGAACTGGCTGATTTTCTCCAAAATTCCCTTCATAACTAATGCAAGAGAATTCCAGTATATAGGTATAGCTTCCAAGAACGATTTTACTAGAACTAATCTATCTGCTTGGGATAGCCATTTATTCTTACAGGAGTGCAATCTTTTTTCTATTTTTGCACAGAGCCATTGCTAGTCTCGTTTGCTATAATTGTTTGGTTTTAGAGAGAAACAAAGGTATTTCATCCCCTCTATGTTTCGAGAAATAGGCAAACCCATGGCTCTAGAGATACATCTTCCTTCATCATGAGTCCCCAGGTGTGAAGGGAATAGTTTTGCAAGTTTACTTCCATGTCTATGGCTAGATAGAAAGTATTAAGAATATCCCTTAGAGTGGATAAATATGAGATCTTTCCTTCACAGAAGATAAGTATGTCATCGACAAAAAATATATGTGTTAAGGAGAAGGTGAGATTGATTTTTATACCTTTGGACCTTGATGTTGAGACTTCATTGTGAATAATTCCACTGAGACATTTAGCCACAAGCAGGAAAATGAGAGGGGAGAGGGGGCATCCTTGTTGGAGGCCTCTCTTAGCTTGAAATAACTTGGTTGTTGAGCCATTAATGAGAATCATGAAGGAAGTAGTTGAGATACAACTCATTATCCAAGTGACAACAAAGTGGTTGAACCCCAAATGAATTAAGAGTAGTCTGATGTAGAGCTAGCTTACTTTGTCGAAAGCCTTTGAGAGATCCACCTTATAAGTGATGGATCATTTATTTTTAGTGTAGATAGAATGAATCCCCTTCTGAGCTTCCCCAATTGCTTGATGGATTTTCCTTCCCATTAGAAATCCAAATTGTTCTTTAGAGATGTTGTCACTGAGAATATCTTTGATTCTTAGAGCTATGATTTTTTCTATGATCTTGTAGATGTTGTTGCATAGTGAGATAGGCCTGAATTGATCAAAGTTTTGAGGATCATCTACCTTTGGAATGAGGTCTATGAAGATCATTACCCACTCTTCAAGAGTGCTCTATCATCCTTAGAAGGTCATTACCCACTATTTGGAGGTAGCATTTCTAGAAATCTATGGGGATATTGTCTAGTCCCATAATTTTGTCCTTATGGAAACTATGAATGACCCTCTCCAGTTCTTCCATGGTTACTTCTGCTGATAATTTGTGGTTGTCTTTCTGAGAAATGAATCTTGGGAAGAGGCATTCCACTTTAGAATGGTGTCAATGTTCACACCTTGGTTTTTTTGGTAGAGGGCTTGGAAATGAGAAGATCCTTCATGTTCGAGCTCAGAAAAGGAGATTGCCTTAGATCCATCGCTTCTGAGGATTGACTAGATGGTGTTTTGTTGTTTATTTTATTTGCATATTAGTGGAAATATTTTGTGTTTTCGTCACCTTATTTAAGCCAAAATGCCCTACTTCTGACTCTCCATTCCTGTTGAATGTTCTGCAGGATTTTTCTTCGTTGTGAGTCTAGCTCCTTATATTTAGAAAACTTGTTATATTAATCATAATCAAATCATTTAAGTTACAAAACATAGAGATTATTTATAACTTCATAGAAGATTATATGTTATGTCATCTCGGTTTCATATAAAAAATATATGTTTTATTATGAAAGGTATTAGTTGATGATAGAAATACACAAGTGAAACCATGAAATTACATTATAAAAAGTAAATACTAATATAGGATCTACTAAACACCACGAGGGATAAAAAAACTATTAAGATGCATCTTACTTATCATATTGTTTTAATGGGAGCATAAGTGAGAGATTCAAGAATTGTTAGATTTTATAATTTGTTGTGAGAAGCTTAGTCACTATAACACTCAAACAATTACCATGAAACTATTTAGTTATACATTCAAAAAATTTAATCCATTTGTTTTGAATTATTTACCTAAAATATACATACACGTAGAAATTTATTTTGGTTTTTACTCAAATTTGACATTGGAATATTTTCTTGTTATTGATATTTTATTATTATTATTAAATGCTACATATCAACTCCATGTTAAGCATCGAATTACACGTCTCCTTCATGTTGGGATATAGAGCCTCTTGGAAAAAAAATGATATGTGTCAATTGATCCATGTTGAGCATAGAATTAAACAACTCCTTAATACTAGGCTATAGAAAGTTCCTCTTCATAAAATTATGTTTTTATGACTACATGTATCAACTGATACTATGAGAAATGAATCTCATGTTTTGTTACTATAGAAATTACAATTTCAAATCTCATAAAATTGATCTCCTTGTAATAATAACATGGAATTGAAGGTACAATCAGAGCAATAAAGAACATTAACATGAATACTTTGAATTTTTCTTAAGTTTGAGTAGAAGTTCATTACGTAGATTAGACTCCAATTGCACAAGCAAGGTCTAAATGTGAATGTGACTTGGGGAAATGGAGGTGGGACTAATAGGGTAGTGGTGGTTAAGTCTAGCAAGAAAGATTGAATTGAATTTGGGTTAGAGTTGGCAAGGAATGAAATGTTGATTCCTCACATGAGCAACAATGCCTTATTTAATTGCATGGACAAATTCTTGGGTTCATCATAACACTAGTTGGGAAATGTAATGCACCCAGCCCAAAGTTGGGTCACTCCACTGCTAGAAACAACTCAATAAAATTTGGTGATACCAATCTAAATGCGTAAATAACACATGCAACATGATACTCGAGCTTATGCAATGGTCCATGCTAATTAAAAATGTAAATGAAAGTAATTAAACATGCACAACGACAACTAAACACATTCGATAACATAACTAGATATTTGCATGCATTACTCTACTCACAACGTGCAACAATAACCCAAACTATATGAGAGTGAAATGCACAACATCTATAACAACATTTAACATAAATAAACACAACAAACAACAACACTTATCTTATGAAATATACAACCCGTTGCAGAGGACAGACGTTCCTCCCAACTGTAGACTTGTTATTCCAATTCTCAACAAAAAGTCACCCCCACGATGGGGTAATGAATCCATAAGATACATAGGTCCTTAAGGTTGGCTAAAGTCCTCCTCTCAATAGTCAATCCCCACAACTAATTCCAGTTTACCATCTCTCTTCCCCACAACCTGCACAACCCAGGGATGGGATCCCCCTTTACTGCCATAGTCCCTCATATCTTCCCACTCCCCTCACGAGCTTCTAGCAAAGGTTGGACAGGAAATCTCTTTGTCAAGACCTCAGGAATTCTATAGCTACAACAATACTTCACACAATAGCCAAACACTTGCTTCTCTTGACAATTTTCGAACAAAATGTTTCTCATAGGTATCCAACCTCTCTTCCCATGAAATTACAACTCCAAACAGATATCATACATGTCCATTATTGTTGCCTTCAAGCTTCAGTACTCATAACTCTCTTGATGTCCAAATATATCACTGTAAAAATTGTTCTACATCGAAAATGTGAATGACTAATTCTTCCCCCTCTACCCATACAAATTTCATCTATTTTCCCAAGACAGTTGACTACTCACCACTCTGCCCAATGTTGATTGTACTTCAGCCCCATTCTCCCAAATAAATATAGGATGTGAGTTTTTCACCCACCCTCTTACATGAGTTTAATTATTGGGCTCGCATATACTCAACCAAAAAATAGAAGGTTCATAGTAAGGATAATTTAGAAAGAAAAGGGTTTGGTTTTAATAGACATGGGTAAATTCTCCCTCTTGGACCCCTTCCCTCTCTTGTGGAAACTAAGCCTCCAAATATCCGTATGTGTCCATCTACAACTGGCGATACATTTTATTTATTATATTCAATATACCTCATTTACATATTACATTTCTTGGCCCTTGGCCATACATCACATTTACAATATACATTGCTAGTTTGGGGTTTGAAAACGGGGATGTTACATTAGCCTCCCCCTACAAACGAAATTGTCCTTGGTGCACATCACCATATAATTTACACATTGACTTTTTTAAAATATTAAATCAAAATACTTGATAATTCTGGAACTTTAATGACTCGTGCAGCAATTCCAACCAACAACTCTCTTTTCCCCACGACCTACACATTGGTTGGACATGAAGTCTCAGAGTTGTGGCTCGAGGAACTCCAGCTACCAAAATGGAGTATTCATTCACTTATGTACAATGTACATTCAATTTTCTTCAAAAGTTGAAAAACACTGTGGGTATGCTCCTTGCATGGCTTCCTCGTGCTCCCACGTAGCGACTTTAGGAGCGTGGCGGGTTCATTGAACCTTTACAAATCTAATGGCTTTGTCCCCTAGCACTTTGACCTTCCAATCCAAGATGTGCATTGGTTCCACCTGGAAGTCCCCTTCGTGTTCCACCTGGATCACAATCCAATCAATCACATGATTAGGTTCATGTATGTATTTTTTTAATAAAGACATGTGGAACATGTTATGAATTATCATGGATGCAAGTAATGCTAGAATTTATACAACTGGCCCTATCTTTTCTAATATCTCAAATGACTCACAATATCTTGTTGCCAAATTTGGGCAACTTCCCAATTTCAACCAGCTCCTCTTGAATTCAACTAGTAAAAACACATGCTCTCCCACTTTGATTTCTTTATGTGTTCTTCTTTTATCGGCATAACTCTTATGCCCATCTTGCGCAATTTTCAAATTAAGCCTGATCTTTACCATCTATTCTTCCATTTCCCTTAAAAAATTTGGCCCAATCACAGCTCTATCCATTGGGTTATCCCAACTTATTGGTGTATTGCATTTTCTACCATATAATTCTTCAAACAAGCTCAACTTCGATGATTCATGATACCCATTATTGTAAACAAACTCAACTAAATGGATATAGTCCTCCTACCTAGAAGGCTTTTCCATTACATACATTCTCAACATGTCTTTAGTTATTTGACTAATCATTTATGTCTGCTCATCTGAATCTGGGTGATATGTTGTATTGAAATTCAGATTTGTCCCAAATACTTTACATAATCCCTTCCAGAAATTTGATGTGAAATTGGGATATCTATCGGAAACAATTGTCTTAGGCACGCCATGTAGCCTAGCAATTTCTTTCATATAAATTTCTACAATATTGGTTGCCTTGTGATTTACTTTCACCCAAATGTAATATGTATCCTTTGTAAGCCTCTCCACCACTACCATGATGAAATCATGTTGCCTTGTCATGGGCAATTTGTTAATGAAATCGATAATAAAAAAATTTCATTTCCATTTAGGAATGGGAAATGGCTGCAACAATCCCACTAGATGTTTGTGCTCAACCTTTACTTTCTAGCGTTCCATGCATCTGGCCAAATAATCAATGACATCTCTCTTCACACCAGGCCAAAAATATTGGCCTCTTACAATTGTAATAGTTTTTTGGTATCCTGGATGTCCATCATATGGCACATTGTGCATCTCCTATAAAACCAAGTTTCTCAATTCCTGATAATTGGGAACATAAAATCTGTTTCAGAATAGGAGGATTCTATCCTCTTCTAGTTGGTAATCCTTGTATATTTTATGTACATTATTCTATTGTAGGCTTTATTTAACTTGCAAATAATGTTGATATGTTGTTACAACCTTTAGAATTCTATCATTTAAATCCATCCTATACATACTAATGGTTGTAGCATGCATTTTATGCACCCTTCTACCGAGTGCATCAACCACCTTGTTCTTTTTTCTCTTTATGTGCTTGATTTCAAAGTCATATTCACTAAGAAATTATGTGGTATACCTAGGGAGGTAATATGGGGTACCTAGGGAGGTACCCAATGGGAATGTAGTTATGTGTTATTAGTGGAAGTCATTTAATATATGAGAATGTGGTCATTGAATGTAAGGTGGACTAGGTCTACTATATTAATAAAGGCCCACTATGGTAGTTGGATGTAATAAATGTGAGAAGGCTCTCTAGAAGGTTCCTAGGAGATAGGGAGAGCTATATAAAGAATTCTAGACAATGTAATGAAACATAGTGAAGAATATTGTGATTGTACAAGCAAGGATTGCTTGAAGAGTTTTATCCTTCCATAAGGATTAATATATGGTGTTACTCTACCTCAAGGGTTTTGGATATTTCTTGTGTTCTGTGTTATGGTGAATGGTTTATGGTTTATTCTTGGTTATTTATGAAGTATATTTGCAGATCTGGTATAGGTACTTAACAATTGGTATCAGAGCACTTTCCTTGGCCAAAGAAGGGAAGATTTGTTTTCTCTTTTTGCAGAATTTTTTTTTTCTGGAAGAAAAAGAGGGCGGCGCACTTCAGGTTCAGATACAAAGTTTAACGAGCTGAATTTGGAAAAAAAAATTGGGTATTTGAATTCATCTCGTAAAAATACCCAATTTCAAAAAAAAAAATCAGCCAAAACGGAGTTCGGGAAGTAAAGTTATGAGCGTTTTAAATTCAGCAGTGTTTCAGGGTTTTTCCGGAAAAAGCCGCGATTTTTTGCCATAACTTATTGTTCTATTTTTTGGGGTTTTTTCATAGCAAGATGTATTTTACAGGGAAATGTGATGGCCCTAGTATTGAATCATTCATTAAAGAAATAAAATCAGTATGGGGAGATACTTGGCACCATTGGGTAGCTCTCAAATTGCAAGGTGATGCTGTCATTTGGTGGAAATCACTTGATTATGAGGAGATGATGAGACTTTCCAATGTAGAAATTGAAAAAATATTGTTAGACAAGTGGTCTCATGGAGAAAATAAGGATAAAGAGAGAACCAAGAGTTTATTTTCCTGTGAAAAATCTATATTACAGGTTCATGGTTGTATTCATAAAGAAAATATTGTTGTTTCTATTAACCCTAGTTGCATGCATAATTTTATCAATGTTCAGTTGGTTAATAGATTGCAAGTTCCAATAAAGAATATTCAAAGCACACCTGTTGAGGGTGAAAATGTTCAAATTTTTAAAGATTTGAAGATTACCATGGATAAATATGTGTTGCATTCAGATTTTTATGCTATGGATATGGATGAAGTGGATATTGTTTTGGGATATCCTTGGATC
>JASDQU010370666.1:46457-56663 GCA_032191745.1 Picea mariana | reverse complement strand
AACATGTTGTACATGCTCTTCCCAAGATTTGTTGTAGATTAGTATGTCATCAAAAAATACTAACACAAATTTTCTAAGGAAGGGCTTGAAAATAGAATTCATCAAGCTTTGAAATGTTGAAGGTGCATTAGTAAGTCCAAATGGCATAACCAAAAACTCATAATGACCTTCATGTGTTCTAAAAGTTGTTTTAGTAATGTCTTCCTGCCTCATTCTGATTTGATTATATCTCGAACGAAGATCCAACTTAGTAAATAATTTTTCTCCATGCAATTCATCTAATAATTCATCAATGACAGGGATAGGAAACTTATCTTTGATGGTCATTTTGTTGAGTTGTCTATAATCTGGACACATATGCCACGAACCATGATTTTTTGTAACCAACACCACTGATGAAGAGAAAGAACTTTGGCTATATTGAATTATGCCAGCCGCTAACATTTTTTAGATCACGCGCTCAATCTCACTCTTATGTGCATGTGGATACCCGTATGGCCTAATGTTAGGTGGTACACTTCTTGGTTGCAAATGAATAGCATGGCCATGATCTCGAGCAGGTGGAAGACCCTTAGGAATTTCACTAAATACCTTGGAATGATTGTTGATAATTATTTGGAGATCTGATGGAGCATGGGCTATAGATGTTTGAACATCAAGTAAGCACAATTGTGCAATTACACCCCCATGTCCCTTTTTTAGTAATTTTTCCATGCTATTAGAGCTTATCACTTTATAGGGTTTCCCTTGGATACCTTTAAGCTCAATTTCCTTTCCATTTGAGGAAAATCTCATGAAAAGATCTTGAAAATCATAGCCACTATTCTCAGTGATTGCAACCATTGGACCCATAATACAACATCAACACCCCCCATTTGGATGGAAATCATGGGGCTATCCAGAAAATACTCCCCCATGTTGAGCTTAATACTATGGCATTTCCCTAAACAATTTATGGTACCTTCATGTGCAATCATTACTTGAAACTTTGGTGTGGGATATACAAAGCAATCGTTACAAACATAATAATAATAATAATAATAATAATTTAATAAAATAAATCAAGAGGCACGTACCTCCTCACTCATGACTAGTCAATGCTATATAGTAAACCATCATGAGGGTAATTGGAATCATTTTTATCAATTATCATTCAAACATCATATTTAGAAATATCTTTATCTACATTTAATTAACAAGCATATTTGTTACAGTGGTATCATAGAAAATCCTTGGCCATTGTGGGTTAAAATGTGTGTATTGCAACCATATAGTGTTATTGTCTATGTTATTTTTCCTCGTTCGTAAGTTGTTCTACACCAATTCATACATGTACATTGTTTTCCCTGATTCGTACACTGGCATAATCGTTGTCATACAAACCGTAGTCCTTGTCCCCACTGTCACCCGTTACCACTCTATTGTATGCCTCTGCAAGCCCCTGTCTACCATCCTTCATCCACTGTCCATACGTCGTCAATGTGTTATCTTTGTTGTTCGTCGAGGTCCCCATATTTCCCTTGATCTGTACACCACGAATTTTATTTTTCCACCATCATTTTTTATTTCATTCGTGACTTTTTAAAAGTCACACCCCCTCCCCACCCCCATTATCTCAATTACTTTTATTAAATATTATAACCTACCTTAAAGTCACTTTATAAACATATTATGAAGTAATTTTTTTAATCTTTATTTATAAAGTCATTTTCACTTATTACCTTATATCNTATTTAAAAATATATATATGGAAGGAAGTAGGAAAAAGAACAAGGAGTCACAGGAAGAAATTAACCGTAAAATAGAAATCAACATCATTAAATATCGTCTCGGTAAGGTCGAGAAGAGTCGAGAGGAATTCGACGAAGGGCAAAAAACACTATTGGAAAAAATCGATAAATTATTACAAAAAGAAGACAGAAATGACAGGTTAATTAACACATCAGAGGCATGATGGAATAGTTATTTAAGAATGAGGAGTAACGACAAGGACGAGAGTAAAAGGATGATTAATGAACAGATCGCAAGAATTGATCATTTAACCGAATGAATGGATGCATTATGCGCAGAACCCTTAGACTAAAAACCACCACAAAATCCTGGATCACAAAATTTAGAGGATCAAGGACTCTAGGAAATACCAGAGACAAATTTTTCAAGATATACGCATAAATTTCAAGATAGAGATTACCATAAATTTGAAAAGGAGTTACTGATATATGACGTCAAGGACCATAGAGGAGTTGTCGTTTGGGTTAATAAAATGGAGGGTATCTTTGAATCGAATCCCCGGCTAGGTGAAAGAGAAAAATTAATGACTTCCTCTAACAACTTAGAAGGAGAAGCTTATGATTGGTTTCTATGGTGGTCTAGGAAATGTGATGCTTGTTCATTCCATTGGCACAATTTCACAACTATGTTATTCAAAAGGTTTCATGATGAAGAAGATGGTGACTTATATAACAAATTCGTGCATCTAAAAAAAAAGGGAAGCGTGAATGATTACACACATGAATGGGAAGTGTTGGCAACAAGGCAAAGTGGATTAACAGATGAACAACTGCTAAAAATGTATATATGTGTGTTGAAATATTACATATGTAGTGAAATTAAATTATGGAACCCTAAAAATATTGAAGATACTAGAAATGCATCAAATCTAATTGAATAAAAAAACAAGTTCAATAAGCCATCATTCACAAGTCTAGAAAAGTCAAATAAATATTCAAATGATAGAACAAAGAAATACTCTGCAGACAAGTCTAACAAGTATGTATCGCCTCATTTAAGGGAAGGAGAAGGTGAGTAACATGACCCAAATAAGAAATGGGAAAACAAATGTTAATATTGTGGAGACAAATTGTCGCCAGGGCACAGATGAAACAGTAAAAAATTGTATACTTGTGAAGTAAAGAAAGAATCAGACACGTCTGGCAATGACTCAAATAATCAAAGTAAAGAGGAAAGTGATGCCCCAAATACAGATCTAAAAGAGGCCATGCCTAAGATATCTCTGACAACAATAACATGAGTAGCACAACTTCAAACATTAAAACTAATGGGGCACGTAAAAAAGGAGAATGTCACCATTTTAGTAGACACGGGGAGCACCCATAATTTTATAGAAATAAATGTTGCAAAAAAATTAAACCTATTCATATATCTAGTCGCAAATACAAGAGTAATGGTCGTAGATGGGAAAAAAATAAGTGTCACGGGTTCAAGCTTCAAATTAAAGATTACGAACTTGAATCTAGGTTCTACACAATACCCTTGGGTGGAGTATATGTCATCCTAGGAATTCAATGGTTACAAACGTTGGGGACCTATTCTACAAATCACTAAAAACGATTTATAAAATAAAAATGGGAGGGAACAAAATATAAATTATACAGATTCCAACCACCTCCCACCCAAATTATATCCCCAATACAAATGGAGAAACTAATTCGAAAAGGAACACCATGCTACGTGGCACAATGTCATCAGATGGAGATATTGGCAAACAAAGCGATCCAGTCTCAACACCCAGAGATTCAAACATTAATCCAAAAGTACGACAAGGTATTCCAAGACTTACCTATGAAGCTACCACCTAAAAGAAAGATAGAGCATATAATCGAGGTTAAATCGGATTCAAAACCAATTAATATCAAACCCTACCAGTATTGATGCACCCCCTACCTCGGTAGGGTCTGTCGACCTCCTGGTCACTGGATCGTTCTATCTCCTCGAGCTAAAACAACTCTTTGGTCCCTATTGGAACCTTAATTAAACGAATCCACAGGTCCCTCTGTTGAAAACCCCACCTGCGTGAACAACACTAGGCACAAACTTCCCTTCCGTGTGACCACTGGCGATGACCACTAGCCTTATCCAAAGGCACTTCGTGTTTTGCAATTTCATGAGTCGGGACTCCACGTCTCACAACTCTTCTTTCCTCATCTTCCCGGCTCCTAAAATTCCAATCCACGAACTAACCCCTAGATGGAATTTAGCACCTCCCTTCACCTTTTTCCATATGATCCTTCTCTTGTGGCTTAGGGCCAAACCACGAAGTGTTTCAGGACTTCACAACTGGCAAAGTCGAATGGTCTTTGTCTTCAAATATCTCGAACGTCGAAACCACGAAGTTCTCTTGGATGCTCAACGGTCCATATCTCACCGTGGATCAACGGTGCTAATCCTTTCGATGATTTCCTTTTAGAACTTTGGGGAAGTCCTTACTCCAAGTTCCCCAATGACCAAAACCCTAAAATCCCTCGACCCCACTGGATCGACAGTCCATAACTTGTCATGATCGATGGTCAGGATCTGATCACAATTATCCTTTTCGTGATTTTTGGCATGAGATTCGAAAGACTCCCTCTTTCGTTTTCCCGATCCATGAAATGTCTAAACCTCCCTTGGGAAATCAACGGCGTAGATTGCTCTGAATTGACGGCCACAATCACATCGTTGTTTTGTGAATAGTGAATCTGTGTGATCCTCCTATTGACCACTCTCAATCGCAGGTCAGTGAAACGCTTCTCGACTACCCAGTGTATCCTCTCTTGATCTCTCCACCAGTTGACGTGTGTCACCCGTGAAATCTGATGGTCGGGATTTCACGACACGCGGGTTCGAAGGAGCTTCACCCTTGTTCCTCCAAAACGTTGAATATCGAAATCCTCCTTTGGGCACAAAGCGCTAAGGTTTGCGCCACTTCCACAGATCTGATGGCTGTCAAAAAATCGACACTTCCTCTCAAAGTGTCTCTGTCATCTATTCAAATCCTCGCAGTTCTTCCAGATCCGATGGTTGTCGGCTCTCTACACTCAGATCCGACGACTATTGTGATCTCCCTCCTGAGCCTGCGCTCATTTCCAGACTTAAGAAATTTTCTAAGTGTCAAGGGCTTAGTCTTCAGTCCTTCTTCTGTGCACGAAAGCAAACTTCTTCCTGAACCTCTTCCGTCTTGAAGATTCGAACTCCTACGCACACATTGCATTCGAGGATCTCAAATAACTTAGATTCGAAGGGATCTTCTTGAAAAAAAAATACCTTACGCCCACCTAGTGTTCTTCTTTGTTGTTTCTTCAAACTTAGCCGACTCTAAGCTCTGTTCACTCCTTGCACCTGGAATATCAAGTTTCCTTTGTTCTTTCTGAACCACACTTCTTGAATCGTTCCAAGACTCATTCAACGCACACCTTGTGTTGGGGATGCACACCTTGTATACAAGGTTCAGAAGAAACAACTGAACTTTATCCAGCTTCATTACAAATTCATACAGTAAATCTCTCGATCACTCATGCATGAAAATAAACTAATAAAAATCATGCACACAAAATAACATTCATTCAATCGTACTCAAGATGAACACAACTCCAGCAAATTTGGGACAATTTTCATCTGTTCTCTTCATTCATAAAAACCGAAAATTACATAACATCTTTACTCTACTCTATTCTTCTCTATCGTTCTCTCCTACAGTTTCTCATCCATACTCTCCTATTACAATGTAAAAATTAACTATCTAAGGACTGTCTCCATGAGCTCTCGCGTCCTGTTTCTGAAACCTATCATTTCAAACTTTTAAAACCACACCTACTTAGTCCTATTAAATTAACTGCTAATTACTATCGGGCAGAGTCAACACTCCATGCCTACAATCTCTTACAATCCTTAGAGACTTTACAAGCAAGTCACAATATTCAAATTACTCAACAAAATATCTCAACAACCCAATTAGATTCTGAGTTAATGCCTGATTTGAAATTCCGACATTGTTGAAATGTCAGTTGTTTGCCTCCACGTGTGCGATGTTGCTTGAAGGCGATTCTTCTGCATCATACTCCTCAGGTTAAAAAAATTCATGGACTATTTTCCATGAGCTCCTACACTGTCTTTTCATGCTTCAAAATATCAGTTTTTGTGACCCATATTGCATCTTCCATTGGGTGATCTTTCCATTTCACCAAATACTTAGGATATGTCTTTCTCTTGGTTTTCTTTCCATCCCTCTGCTCAATAATTTTCTCCATCTGAGGCTTTTTTGTTGTGGGAAATTGCTCTTCCCATTGAATTTCTTTCTGATCATTTGGTCCTCCTGCTTCATCTCCCCTGTAAGGATACAAGTCTGCAACATTAAATATCGACGATATCCCAACATTTTCTGGCAACTCAATCTCATAAGCATTAGCTGTGAATTTTTTGAGAATCTTGCATGGTCCAATATTCTTCATCTTTAATTTGTTATACATTCCCCTTGGGAACCTCTCTTTTTTCAAATGAGCTAAAACCTCATCCCCAACTTCAAATTGAACTTCTCTTCTCCTTTGATCAACTTTGTTCTTGTATTTCCGGCTGTTGTCCTGTAGCTGTTCTCTGACTCTGTCATGAAGTTTCTGCATTTATGTTGCAAAATCCTCCGCTCCAGCACTCCTGAACTCATCTTGATTCAAATCTCTCGATTATGAAATCCCCCTTGGTTGTATACCATACATGATTTCAAATGGACTTTTCCCTATGCTCTTGTTCACTGAATTGTTGAATGCAAATTCTACCTGTGTCGGAATCTGATCCCATTGTCGACCTTGCTCAGTGACTAAACTTCTTAGTAAGTTTCCCAGACTTATGTTTACTACTTCAGTTTGTCCATCTGTCTGAGGGTGATATGTTGAAATAAAGGATAAGTTAGTTCCCAGCCTCTTCCATAGAGTTCTCGAAAAATGTCCTACAAATTTGGTGTCTCTGTCTGAAACTATGCTTCTCGGTAATCCATGTAGTCTCACTACTTCTCTGAAAAATAAATTGGCAATGTGTGTGGCATCGCTTGTCTTCTGGCATGGTATGAAATGTGTCATTTTTTAGAATCTGTCCACCACAACAAATATGTAATCGCTCCCCTTTTGAGTTTTAGGCAATCCAAAAACAAAATCCATACTGATTGCATCCCACGACCTCTTTGGAATTGGTAATGGATGATACAAACCAATATTATGTTGTCTTCCTTTTGCATACTAACAAATTTTGCATTTGTTCACGAACTTCTTCACTTTTTTTCTCATGCTCGACCAATAATACGAATTACTCAACTGTGTAAACATCTTTTCGTGACCAAAGTGTCCAGCTAAACCTCCACTGTGTTTTTCTTTCAGTAGGTTGTCTTTCATTGAGCACTTCGGAATACATAATTGGCTCCCCTTGAACAGTAATCCATCCTGAATCAAATATTCAGTCCATGGGATTATGTCTCCTAATAAAGGGTTCTTGCATGCCTCATAAGCTTCTTTAAAATCTGTATCTTCTTGGTACATCTCCTTGAGGTGTTCGAACCCCAATGTCTTCATCTGAAATTCTTGTATAAACAAACTCCTTCTGCTCAAACCATCTGCAACTTTGTTAGCAGTTCCAGCAATGTGCTTAGTAACAAAAGAAAAATTCTTCATAAATGTTACCCATTTTGCATGTTTCTTATTCAACTTTTCTTGCCTAGTAATAAATTGCAAAGCATGATTATCACTATACAAGACAATTTTTTTAGGAATTAGATAATGTCTCCATTTTTTCAAAGCTTGAATCACTACATAAAATTCCTTATCATACGTGGAATAATTTTTCTTAGCGTCATTCAATTTCTCATTGAAATAAGCAATCAGCTTATTTTCCTAGCTCAAGACTGCTCCAATAGCTAATCCACTTATGTCACATATCACCTCAAATGATTTTCCAAAATCTAGTAAGACCAGAATTGGCTGCTCTGTGATCTTCTCTTTCAACACTTTGAAACTTCTTTCAGCTTCCTCCGTCCAACTGAAGGACTTGTGTTTCTTATTCACAGTGTCCAACATGGGTGCACATATGCCACTAAAATTTCTAATAAATTTCCTATAAAAACTCGCCAACCCATGAAAAATTATTACCTCAAATATGTTGCTCGGTGATGGCCATTCTCTAATTGCTCTCACCTTTTCTGGGTCCATCTTCAATTCATTTGAAGATATTACAAAACCCAAATATATGAGCTCCTTCTTCATAAAAGAACTCTTCTTCATATTTATCTGCAATTTCTCTCACTGCAACCTTTCCATTACTGTTGTCAAATGTCTTAGGTGTTCTTCTTTTGTCTTGCTAAAGATTAGTATGTCATCCAGATATACTATGACAAATTTACCGATGAAGTCTTTCAACACTTCATTCATCGGTCTCATAAATGTGCTTGGTGCATTTGTCAACCCAAACGGCATGACCAGCCATTCAAACAAACCTTCATTTGTCTTGAATGTTGTTTTCCATTCATCCCCCTCTCTTATCCTTATTTGATGATATCCGCTCTTCAAGTCTATTTTGGAAAAATAGCTTGCTCCACTCAGGCAGTCCATCAAATCACCCATCCTCGGTAAAGGAAATCTGTATCTAATGGTTATATTGTTGATGGCTCAAGAATCTGTACACATCCTCCATCCTCCATCTTTATTTGGACTCAAGATAGTCGGTACTGCACATGGGCTTAAACTCTCTCTGACCAAACCATTTTCTAGCAACTCTTGGACTTGGTTCTTCACTTCCTCATTCTCTCAAGGTGTCAACCTATAAGTTGTTTTGTTTGGTAAACTAGCTCTTGGAATAAGGTCAATATGATGGCTTACGCTCCTGATAGGTGGTAATGAGTGTGGTAACTTATCCACGACTATATCAACAAATTTTTCTAACAGTTCTTGGATTTCTATAGGCAAATCTCCTACATAAGTGTTTGTAAGGATAACTCTATGATTCATCACTACAACAAACTGCACTTCTTTCTCCTTCTTGACTTCATTCAAGAGTTCCTTCCCACTCATGAGAAGTATGCTTGGACTAGCTTTTGTCTTTTGCTCTTTGTCTTCTATGGGAAACAACATGTGTGTTCTACCATTCTTTTCTAGGGTATAGGTATTTTTTCTTCCATCATGAATAACCTTTTGGTCATACTGCCACGACCTCCCCAATAAAATATGACAAACATCCATAGGAATTACTTCACACAATATTTCATCTTTGTAACCTCCTATTTTAAACTCAACTTGGCATTGTTGACTTACCATGACTTGGTGTCCTTTCTTCAACCACGATACTTTGTATGGATTTGGGTGTGTAGTTGTCTTCAATTCGAGCTTCTCCACCATCTCTGTGGATACTAGATTGTCAGTGCTTCCACTGTCTATGATCACCTTGCAAACTTTGTCTTTCATCTTGCAAGCAATTCTAAAAAGGCTTGTTTGTTGAACTACTTCCTCTAGTTCCTTCTCCAGTTTAAGAAGAACTTTCCTCGTCATGAGGTTTCTTCCTCCTTCTGTAGCTTTTACTTCGACATGCTTCTGCACTTCAGAAATGTGTGCTTCTCCACCTTCTGCCCTTTTTCTATCAGGACATTCCCAAGATTTGTGTCCCTCTTTTCCATAGGTATAGCATTTAACTACGCCTCCTCTGGCTCTTCCTCTTCCTCTACCTCTGGTAAAAGAACTTCTTCCGCCATATTTTCTTTCTTTGGAACTTCCACCCTTCTCATGGTGACTATGTTGTTTGTTAGCTTCAGGCCTTGACTTCTGGAACTTCTCTCTGCTAGTTCCCTTGCCTCTACTTGAGCTTTCGCCTCTGCTCCATTGGCTTTGCCTCCTGGCTATCTTTTCCTCATCTTTCAAGGTTGCTTGATAGGCATCCTTGACTGTTCTAACCGACATCATGTTGATCTCCTCTTGGATTTCATATCTCAGCCGATTGATGTATCTAGTTGTCTTCTCATCTTCATTCTCCTTTTGACCAGCCCTAATGTTGAACTGATAGAATTCTTCAGTGTACTCCTTCACTGATAAACCTATCTTTTTCAGGTTCTGCAATCTTCTATAAAGATTGATCTAGTGATCCTCCAGGATAAATTTGGCTTTTAGCTTAGCTACCATCCTATCCCAGCTTTTAATTTTTTTCTTACCATTACTTCTGCATTTGTCTTGCAGTTCATCCCACCATAATGTTGCATGGCCCTTAAGTCTTGTCATTGCATGCTTCACCATCTTGTCCTCTTCTATATCTTCGTAATAAAAGTATTTGTCCATAGCACGTACCCAGTCTAACAATTCTTCAACTTCTAAATTGCCTTCATACATAGGTACCTCTATCCTTTCTCTGGATCCTATCTTTGAAACAGCTTTTATCAAGCGATCTTGTGCAACAACATCTGCTACA
>JASDQU010370666.1:29995-45469 GCA_032191745.1 Picea mariana | reverse complement strand
AGATCTCACTGTGGATCAACGGTGCTAATCCTTTCGGTGATTTCCTTTCGAAACTTTGGGGAAGTCCTTACTCAAGTTCCCCAATGACCAAAACCCCAGAAGCCCTTGACCCCACTGGATCAATGGTCGACAACTCGTCCTGATCAACGGTCAGGATCTGATCGTGATTCTCCTTTTCACAATTTTTGGCATGAGAGTCAAAAGACTTCGTCTTTTGTTTTCCCGATCCACGAAATTTCGAAACCTCCCTTGGGAAATACACGGTGTAGATTTCTTTGAATTGACAGCCAAGATTTCGTCGATGTTTTGTGAATCGTGAATCTATGTGATCCTCCTACCAATCTCAATCACAGGCCAGTAAAATGCTACTCGAATGCCCAGCGTATCCTCACTTGATCTCTCCACCAGTTGACGCATTTCACCCGTGAAATCTGATGGTCGTCTGGATTTCACGACGCGCGGGTTCGAAGGAGCTTCGCCCTTGTTCCTCCAAAACGCCGAATACCAAAATCCGACTTTGGGCACAAAGCGCAAGGTTCGCACCACTTCCATAGATCTGACGAATTTCGACAGATCGTCACTTCCTCTTGAAGTGTCTCTATCGTCCGTTCAACTCCTTGCAGTTCTTCCAGATCTGATGGCTGTCGGTTCTCTACACTCAGATCTGACGGCTACTATGATCTCCCTCCTGAGCCTGCGCTCATTTCCAGACTTAAGAAGTTTTCTAAGTGTCAAGGGCTTAGTCTTCAGTCCTTCTTCTGTGCACGAATGCACACTTCTTCCTTAACCTCTTCCATCTTGAAGATTCAAACTCCTACGCACACCTTGCATTCGAGGATATCGAATAACTCAAATTCGAAGGGATCTTCTTGAAAAGAAAATACCTTACGCCCACCTAGCCTTCTTCTTTGTTGTTTCTTCGAACTTAGCCGACTCTAAGCTCTGTGCACTCCTTGCACCTGGAATATCAAGTTTCCTTTGTTCTTTCTAAACCACCCTTCTTGAATCGTTCTAAGACTCATTCAACACACACCTTGTGTTCGGGATGCACACCTTGAATACAAGGTTCATAAGAAACAATTGAAACTTATCCAGCTTCGTTACAGATTCATATAGTAAATCTCTCGGTCACTCATGCATGAAAACAAACTAATAACAATCATGCACACAGAATAACATTCATTCAATCGTACTCAAGATGAACACAACTCCAGCAGATTTGGTACAATTTTCGTTTGTTCTCTTCATTCATAAAAACCAAAAATTGCATAACATCTCTGCTCTACTCTATTATTCTCTATTGTTCTCTCCTATGGTTGCTCATCCATACTCTTCTATTACAATGTAAAAATTAACTACCTAAGGATTGGCTCCACGAGCTCTCGCGTCCTGTTTCTCCACGAGCTCCCGTGTCCTATTTCTGAAACCTATCATTTCAAACTTTTAAAACCACACCTACTCAGTCCTATTACATTAATTGCTAATTACTATCAGGCAGAGTCAACACTCCATGCATGCAATCTCTTACATTCCTTAGAGACTTTACAATCAAGTTACAATATTCAAATTACTCAACAAAATATCTCAACAACCCAATTAAATTCTGAGTTAATGCCTGATTTAAAATTCTGGCATCGCTGAAATGTCATTCATCTACCTCCACGTGTGTGTTGTCGCTTGAAGGCGATGCTCCTGCATCAAGTATCCTCACCACCATAAAACAAATATAGAGAGGTTAATTCAAGACCTATTAAAATGTGGGGTTATTACAACAAGCAAGAGCCCATATGCAGCCCCAATAATCTTGGCTCGGAAAAAGGATGGATCTTTCAGAGTATGTATAGACTATCGAGGGTTAAATAAAATAAATATAAAAAAATAAATTTTTTATACCTTTCATAAATGAGTTATGGGAAGAACTCCAATGAGAAAAATACTTTTCAAAATTGGATCTAAGTTCAGGGTACTACCAAATTCGAGTAAGACTAGAGGATGTGCCAAAAATAGATTTTCAAACACATGAAGGTCACTATGAGTTCAAAGTGATTCCATTTGGGTTAACGAATTCCCCAGCTACCTTCCAACCCACTATGAATCAAATCTTTCGGCCCTACTTAACAATATTCATACTATTATTTTTTGAGGATATTCTTATTTACAGTAAGACTTGGAAGGAACATATGAAACATTTAGAGCAGGTACTTTCTCTCTTAGAAAAAAATCAGTTTTATGCAAAATATCAAAGTGTTTGTTTGGTAAAAAGGAAGTAGAATACCTTGGTCATATCATATCCCAAGAAGGAGTCAAGGTGGACCCCAGGAAAATAAAAGCAATCATTGAATGGAAAAAACCAAAAAACATATCAAAACTAAGGGGATTCCTTAGATTAACAGGTTGTTATCGAATATTTATCAAGAACTACAATCATTTGATAACACCACTATCAAACCTATTAAAGAAAAATTCCTTCAAATGGAATTACAATGCAGAAGAATGTTTTGAAATGTTAAAAAGGGTTATGTCATCTGCACATGTGTTAGCAACACTAGATTTTACAAAATTATTTTTAATAGAGTGTGATGCATACGAAATTGGAATATGAGCAGTCTTAATGCAATATGGCCATCCAATAGCATTTGAAAGTCGAAATCTCAACAAACAGGAAGAGTTAAAGTCTATCTATAATAAGGAAATGCTAGCCATTATGCATGCATTAACCAAGTGGTGACAATATCTCTTAGGAAGAAAATTCTTGATATGTATTGATCGCAATAGTCTTCAATAACTACTAAGGGAAAAAACGGTGTCCATCGAACAACAAAAGTGGATGGAAAAACTTTCCACCTTTGATATGGAAATAATACACAAAAAAGGGAAGGACAATGTAGTTGTTGATGCACTATCACGAAAAGATGAGGAAATAAGAGTATATGCAACAAATGTAGTCATTCCTGATTGTTTAGATGAGATATGAGTTGAGTATGCCAAAGATCTCGAATCTAATTCAATAATAAACAATTTGGACCAAAACCAAAAATTTCATTGGAAAAATGACATTTTATGGTACAAGGACAGAATCTATCTAATTCCAACTTTAAAATTTAAAATGAAAGTATTAAAGGAGTCACATAGCTCCCCAGTAGCAGGACATGAAGGCTTTTTCAAAACCTACTATAATACACAACAATCATTCTATTGGAAAGGAATGAATAAGGATATTCAAAAAAAAATATCGAATGTGAAATATGTCAAAGAAATAAAAATGAAAATGTTATGACTCCAGGACTACTTCATCCTATACATATTCCTGACCAATAATGGGAAGAGATCTCAATGGATTTCATTGAAGGGCTACTCATGTTTGACAGGAAGGATAAAATTTTTGTTGTGGTTGACAGATTAACCAAATATGCACGTTTCATGGCAGTAAGGAAAACTGACTCAACAAAGCAAGTTGCAGATGTCTTTTTGCAAAAACATTTATAAATTACATGGATTTTTTAAGGTTATTGTCGGCGGTGATACAGATTCAAAATTTAAAGGAAAAATCTTGAGAGATTTTTGCAAACAAACAAGAATATCCCTTAATATGAGCTCATCCTACCATCCACAAACAAACAATCAGACAAAAATTGTAAATAAATTCTTAGAAACTTGCCTTCAGTGTTTCGTGATAGATAAGCAAAATAAGTGGTCTCAATGGTTACATTTATCTGAATGGTGGTATAATTATACATATCACACTTCTGGAAAAAAATGACCCCCTTCCAAGATTTATATGGCTATGAACCACCCAAATGGAAGGAGTTTGCACTGAGAATCGGCTAGAGGAAGAACAAAAAATCATCAAAATATTCAAATAAAACCTAGCCACAACTCGTGATCAAATGAAACAACTAGTAGAGCAATGTAGGTCAGAAAGAGAGTTTGAAGAAGGCGATTGGGTGTTTGTAAGACTCCAATCCTACAAAACATTATCCCTTAAGCAATAAGGGAAGAATAAATTAGCTCCAAAATTTTATGGACCCTTTCGAATTAACAAAAAAATTAGCAAAGTAGCTTATGGATTGGAACTAACAGACAATTGTCACATCCATAATGTCTTCCATGTCTCATGTCTCAAGAAGGTGCTTGAGCAATCACAACCAATTCAAATAGAAATACCTAAATTCGTTGAGGAAGGGAGAATTATCTTAGGACCATAAGGTATTGTTTCCACTAAGGAAAAGGTGTTACATTCCATAACCATAAAGGAATATCTCATCAAATGGAAAAACCTTCTAGAAAAAGATTCATCATGGAATTCAGAATGTTTCCTATAACAATACCCATCACTACCCTTGCTTTGAAGACAAAGAAAATCTTAAGGGGATGGCAATGTTACAAACATAATAATAATAATAATAATAATAATAATAATAATAATAACAATAATAATAATAATAATATAATTAAAATAAATCAAGAGGCATGTTCCTCCTCACTCATGACCAATCAATGTTATATAGTAAATCGTCACGAGGGTAATGGGAATCATCTTTATCAATCAAATATCATATTCAAAAATATCTTTGTCTACATTTAATTAACAAGCATATTTGTTATAGCAATTGAGATCTTTTGCTAATTTGTAATTGATGAAATTATGGGTACTAGTTGTAATACCCTTGTTTCCCCCATCTTGTAAATATAACTATAACTTGTTAAAAGACTATGGGTAGATTGAATATGTGTGGATATTGGAATTGATGAACATTTTTGTTATAAAAGGTAATGTGTGTATTTCTATTACTAAATAAAATGGAAAGTGTTGCATAATTGTTGAAGGGGTTTGCCAAGGTAGATCATGATGCATGATAGAGATGGTGAGGGGAACCAAAAATGGTTGAGATGACCCCCACCAGACCAGTACTTTACTGGATTTAAATTATTAAGACCCAAAACAATCCTTTGACCTAGAAAAATAAATTACCAATTAGGCTAGTAGTTGGGAAGTCCTCCTCAAGAGTTAATGAGGAGATGGGCAGAGTACCCATCTAAAAAACTCCCAGAGGTGACCTACGAAATTGGGATTTGGACCCAAAAAATCTTGTCGACGAAGGAAAGAAAAGAATAAAATATGTGAGAAGAAAAAGAGGATGCAATGGGAATGGGTCGGGTGACCATCTTCGAGAGAGAGACCATGTGCGGCTCTCTAGTTCTGAAGAGAACTAAAAAACAAGATTTCTCTGGGTGCAAGAAGTTACTGGCAGCGTTTTCATTCCAAGCTAATAAATGGGGTTGCGGAGAAGATGAGTGCCTGAGGAAGCACTCGTTGCAGGCCCCCTTGCTTGGTGGAGAGAAAACTAATTTTTTCAATTCCCTGTGAGAGGAGGAGAGTGGCCTCTATCCCTGACTGTTGTTGAACAAGAAGGAAGAGTATCTCTTAGAGCATCATGATCTATCTATGGGGTGGCCAGCGGTAAATCCGTCCAGGAGTTGCTATGCCTAAGGTTGGGTGGAAAAGGGAACCCCTCTAAGCAGTTGCTTCACTATCTGGTTTCTTGGTAAGTATTCTTATACTCTGTGTGCTAGAATTGAAATGAGTGGTTGGATGTTTGTGTCTATGACTAAAATTTGCATTGTATGATTAATATAGAAATGTTTATTGTTCTTATGTGAACCCCTGCACTTGAATCGTTTATGTTTGCCTCTACTTAGTAGCAATAGAACTATTATACATGGGTCTTAAAATGAATTGAGGGATAAGTTTACGGTTTTTGTGTTGGTTGGAAAATCCTTAAGGTAATTTTTCCAAGGATTGATTTTGTAATGTAAGATTCGGGGCAAACTTCACTAGAATGCTTCAGTCCTGTTGACCCCTCAAATTTACCTATGCAGGTTACTAAATTCGATCTTTGTGCAAGGAGGGCGCCTCCTTCAAACCATTTTTATGTGTGATCGAGGGCTCATGCCCACGGACCTAACCAAATAATGACTAAGATTTGAGTGTGCAGCCTTGGAACTTGTTCGGGAATCCATATGACTAGGACCTTGGAACCCTTCGCTAGGTCCGAAAGGAGCTAAGTTATCTTGGCTTCGGAACTCCGAGAGTCCGGAGCTTCGAGATGTTATGACTTTATAACATTAAAAACCAATCGAAGACAACCTGTTGGTATGGTTACCATCAAGGTTGACCGACATCGAGTAGTTTCCTTAACTATGACTATGGGATCTATCCCATCGTTAAACCCTGATCTTCTTCCCGGTCCCAAAGTAACACAAGTCATAGATCTCAGGATATTTGAGATCTTCCCTAATCGTTGGATCTACGTCGTGTTCAGTCCGTCATTGACCAATCTAGAAGAAAATGAGTATTAAATGGGTGGAACCCCCAAACACCAAACCCACGAAGTGACGAGAATCGTCGATCTAAGGATATTCGGTATCTTCCCTGACCATTGGATCTATGTCATGGTGAGTTCTACGTTGACCACTCTAGGAGAAAAGGAGTGTTAAATGGGTTGAACCCTCGAATGTTGACCTCGCGAAGTGACGAGAACCATAGATCCGAGGATATTCGAGATCTTCCTTGACCGCTGGATCTACGTCGTGGTCAGTTCGGCATTGACCATTGCAGGAGAAAAGGAGTGGAACCCCCAAATGTTGAAGTCACGAAGCAATGAGGACCGTTGATCCAAGGATGCTTTGGGATCTCTCCTAACCGTTGGATCTAGACCGTGGTCAGTCCGACGTTTACCACTATGGGAGTAAAAAGGAAATTACATAGTTGTTGTGTTGGTTTTGTAACATGGGTGAGCAAAAACACAACACGTACCTGCTTAGTTAAGTCAGCTAAACAAGACATAGGTTTGTGAGTTGATTAAATAACCAAATACACATGAAACAAGGAAATAAAACTAAAAACAAGAAAAAATAAATCTTAGAGAAGCTTGCAAGAACTAGAACCATGAAAAGAAAAAAATGACCATCATATAGCTACCAATGGATCAATATATTGATAGGCTAACACCGTAGAGAAAGGTTGGAACTTATGAATCCCCTCTTCCTCCTTGGGAGGGCTCTTGAGTTCCCTAATAGAGAGTTCTTCTCTTCATGCAATGGAAAGTGACAATGGTGAAGAAATACAATGCCAATCCTGTCAAGGGGTGAGTGGAATGGCCCTTGCTATGGTGCTTGAATGTTTCCAAGAGAAAAGAGAATTCTCCAAGAATAATTCTTGCAACATAACAATACCTTGAAGTTATTATTTTTCTAGCACACTCATGGCACATATTTATAGTGTCCATTCATGGAAAGAGACAAATGGTTCATAGTGTGAACAAGGGGCATTTTAGGGAACTTCCTAGCCCTTGACCAGCCTCCAAGCTAGAGTTCGATCATATCTGAGTGTCAAATCGTGTTGGGGGTTGGACTAGAAGTGGTTGAGAGACCGACAAGATTCATAACTACATCATTCATGAGAAGTGTGTGGCTTTTCTCGTAGACAGTTGTGCATCTTGCGTACAATGCATGCTTAGGGATGTGTTAGTCTGCGCATTATGTGCACTATGCACGTGCTTCCTTTGGTGAATTTGCGCACTTTAATTTTTTAACCAAGTGTATAGTTTTATCCCTTGTTCATGGATTTTGATGTTGTAGGTGTACTAATTGTTGTTGGAATTGATGTCTTTCTTCAACCATTGTGTGCAATGTTGCGGACGATTTTTCATTGATAACAGATGCCCCCTGATGTGTGAGGTTAGGATCATACGTATAGCCGAAATACATCAGTGTTTCTTTTGTTGAGAGTGCCATTGTAAGGAAGAGTGAAGAGAGGAACTGCAAGAGAAATTCGTCAAAGGGAGAGGGAAAACTATGGGAACCAAACATTTCTCTAGGGAGAAAAACTAAAATATGTATACAAACGAGGTGGGCATGGCCCGTGCTCATGTCATTCAACCAAAATGTTGGATTGTAACTGAAGATGTATGATGATGTAGATAGTTGCAATGCCCTCGGGGACGGTTGATAATGACAGATGATGGTTTTGACAGGTGAACTAGCTCTGAAGCGAGTGATGGACGACTGTAAGAATTGTTGATAACTCGTAGGCATTGATGGCATATAAACTTCAGAGGTCTTCGACTGGTATGAAACAATTGCAATGGTCGCATAGTAAGACCCACCTTAGCATGAGATTTTGTTGAAGTCAAATGTTATGGAGGTCAATGGAATCAGAAAGTGATGATGACTCTCTCTATTCCATCTGAGACTCTTCATTGAAAAGGTAATGAGAGTCAAGATATTGTCTCCCTTCTGGAAACTGTGTTGATGTCAACAGGAAGGGAGATGCGATGCCAAGAAGCAAAGGGATTCTTCAAATCCACTCAGTAATAGATGATATCAGGTATTGATGAGTAACATGACCGAAGTCAAGATGTTGTGGGACTCAATACTCCCCTCGGTTGGGGTGTTGAGGGATGATTGGCGGCAACCGTAAAACTAGATCTAGCATCAAGGGGACGACTAGATATGGGGTTAAACTGTGTCGAAGGCTAACAAAGTGGGAAAACTCATAGATCATGGGTACATGGATTTGGGATACTCGGGGTTTGTAAATGATGTCAATATGAAAAAAAGGGTGGATGCCCCAACCAAGGGAGACATGGTTTGTTTTGTCAGGTAAAAGAAGGCCATCGAGGATGACGACTAAAAAGCTATGTATATGCTGGAAACAAGGGCTTTATACAATTACCAAAGAAATAAAGAATAATTTGGGTTGATTATACAGATACGGAAATGGGTGCCTCGGTGAAATATAGATTGGCATGTGTAGAGCGCAAGTTTATGAAAGAGAACTGGTAGAGGGTGGGGGGCCCATGGGTGGGTTTTTGTACTAGGTAAGTGGATGGAGGACAATCTGCAGATGGGAAAATTGATGGTGGATGAGATGGAGAGATAATGAAACTGTGGGGGTGTAGTCAATAGAACCAAGTGTTAGATTATATGACCCGAGAGTCCATTGGGAAGGTTAGAAATATGATGAGAAGAAGTATGGGGTTCATTCTCGAAAGTGAAAAAATACTATTGGGACTCCCAATCCTAGGGGGTGAAATCAGCATGAGTGTCAAGTTTCCAAGGGGAGCTATGAATGGGACAACTCATGTGGGGGAGAGTGCTATCAGTTGACTATACCAAAACGTGGCAGAGGTAAAGATACTCCAGAGCCGAATGTAGGTACCCTAGAGGTAAATGTTAGGGGGTGTGACTGGGATATGCAATGATTAAGAGAGGGAGTAACTACATGCCAATGTCGTACATATACCTGAAGGGGTTGTAAGGTTGTTGAACAATTACCTGCACACATAAAAACTAAATACCTGACGTGAACAATATATGATGATAAAGAACATATAACAACTATTTGATAAAACTAAAAGTGAGCATGCGTACCTGAACGTGGCATGAGAAAAATACTCCTCCGAGGAAAAGTACAGATGATAACCTGGGGAATGTGACTGTGTAGATGGCTATATAAGGATCTCATGGATGCGAATGGATCGGAAAATAGAGGCTCTAGGCTCCTGTAACAGAATGTGGAAGTTGGGAAAAAAGGGCCTATATATGGATGGTGGGCCCACAATGCCACCTCATTTGTACCTGACACTATTGTTGATCTGGTTAGAGAGATATGAGGTGATTTCAAGATTACGAGAGCGTGAGGCTACCGATCCAGGCGTGGTGAGAGATAGGTTAGTGGCCCGTTGGAAAGTAGCACCAGCATTTTTGAGTCCAAAGGGCATGACGCGATAAGCAAAGGTACCCCAAGGTATTGTAAAAGTGGTTTTGTATTGATATGTTGGGTGGATTTGAATTTGATTGTATCCAAAGAACCCATCCATAAAGTATAGTGCCTCATGGTCGGCAAAATCATCAATTATTTGGTCGATGAAAGGGGTTGGGAAGTTGTCTTTTGGACAAGCGTGGTTGAGGTCGTGAAATTCTATGCACACGTGAATAGTTCCCTGTTTTTTGTTAACGGGGATGGGGTTGGAGACCTAAGAAGTGTATGTAATGGGGTAAATGAATTTGACCACGCGTAACTTGTCAATTTCGGCTTGGATAGCCACAGCTCTGGATGGGTGTAGGGGGCGTTGATTTTGATGAACAGAGGCGATATTCGTCCATGTGTCAATTCGATGTTTGACTATAGAAGGATCGAGGCCAGACATCTTTGTATATGACCAAGCCAAAATATCCCATTATTCCTCAAAGAGAGCCTTGTAAGCAATGATTGTTTCAAGGGAGCATGTGGCGCCAATGGTGATCTCTTCTATGATGCCTGGTTTAATGGAAATGCCAATTTTGACTGTGGGGGAGATGTTGGCCAAGTTTCCTTCTTCAAAAGCATTGGGGGCAGGGATAGGGTTTTTGAACCAATCAATATGCCCTAGTGGAATAAAATCCTTGGTTTTGATTGCACACGGGGAGGCTTAGGTAGGAGGGTGAAAGACCTCTTGTGAGAGGAAAAGCGCTCGATGATGGAGCGCATTCCATGGGCAATTAGGGGTTGTCAATTCCTCCAGGATATCTTCATTGCAGTTGAAAATCTGAGAATACATGGGATCCTGGGAGGGGGTAGGGTGAACTATCAACGGGTAAGTGTTAGTGTCCTCAAGGGGTGAGGACGTAGAAGGGATGTCGTGTACAGGGTGTGATGGCCCGATGGACATAAACCAAATGTCAAGACACTATGGGGGATATCTCGTTTTCTCGAGGACTAATGACGAAATATAACGAATGTCAATAATATGAGCATCAGTGGGGAGTGCCTGAGAGGTCTTAAGCCGAGATGTGTGGCTTATTGTGGCTAATGTTTGGCGGCATTGAGGTAGAGTTGGGAAATGATGAGTGTAATAGCCATATTCTGAGCATATGGCACACGCAAAATTGTTTCGTAACCCTTTCTTTTGTGTGGTAGAGGACTTTGTAATAGTGGTGGATGTACTTGGTGGAGTAGCAAGCAATGGGGTTGCTTTGGGGAGCTGGATAAGATTGTGTAACTCGGAAAGGGTAGGAAATCTGTTAGTGGGGTGTCCTTATCTTTCGCATAGTGTACAAGGAGGTTGAGCTCGAGGAGGGTAGTGGTGGGGTTGCCTCCAAGTGGGGGTGAGGGTGGTGTGGTCAGATCTTGTACTAGGATCTGCATTGGTAATCCCTTTGTATGAGGAGGGAGAGATAGTGAAGGAACCATAGCGGGTAGATGAAGATACCATACAAGGATGGCGAGAACTATGTTGGAAAGGGTNTGAGAGTTTTGTTGAAGTCGAATGTTATAGGGGTCAACAAAATTAGAAAGTAATGATGATTCTCTCTGTGTCGTCTGAGACTCCTCATTAAAAAGGTAATGAGAGTCAAGATACTTTCTCCCTTATGGAAACTGTGTTGATGTCGATAGGAAGGGAGACACACCAAGAAGCAAAAGGCTTCTTGAAATCCACTGAGGAATAGATGATATCAGGTACTAATGGGTAACATGAATGAAGTCAAGATGTTGTGGGATGCAAGACTTCCCTTGGGTGGGGAATGTTGAAGGATGATTAGAAGAAACCGTAAAACTGGATCTAGTGTTAGGGGGATGACTAGATATTAGGTTAAACTATGCCAGAGGCTAACAAAGTGGGAAAACTCAGAGATCGTGGGAACATGGACTTGGGATACTCGGGGTTTGTTAATGATGTCAATATGAAAAAAGGGTGGATGCCCCAACCAAGGGTGACATGGGTTGCTTTTCCAAGAAAAAGAAGGCCATTAAGGATGATGACGAAAAAACTATGTATATGCTAGAAACAAAATCTTTTTACAATTACCAAAGAAATAAAGAATAATTTGGGTTGAGTATACATATATAGAAACAGGTGGCCCAATGAAATATGGATTGGCCCGTGTAGAGTGCAAGTTGTGAAAGAGAATTGGTGGAGGGTGGGGGCCCCATGGGTGGGTTTCTGTATTTGGTAAATGGATGGAAAACAATCTGAAGATGGGTAAACTGATGGTGGGTGATATGGAGGGATAATGAAACTGCGGAGATGCATTCAATAGAACCAATATGATATGACTTGGGAGTCCATTGGGAAGGTTAGCAATATGATGAGAAGAAGTATGGGGTTCATTCTCAAAAGTGCATAATACTATCAGGACTCCTATCCCTAGGGGGTGAAATCAACATGAGTGTCAAGTTTCCAGGGGGAACTATGAATGGGACAAATCATGTGGGGGAGAGTGTTATTGGATGACAATACCAAAATGTGGTAAAGGTGAAGATATTGCAGAGCCGAATGTAGGGATCCTAAAGGTAAATTGCAGAGGGTTTGACTGGGATATGCAATTGATTTATAGAGGGAATAATTACATTCTAGTGTCAAACATATACCTAAAGAGGCTCTAAAGATTTCTGAACAAGTACCTGCACAAAAGAAAACCAAATACCCAATGTCAACAATATTTGATGAGAAAGATCATATAACAACTATTTGATTAAACAAAAAGTGAGTATGCATACCTGAACGTGACATGAGAAAATGCTCCCTCGGGGCCAAGTGTAGATGATAACCCGTGGAATTTGGATGTGTATATGGAGGGATCAGGATCCCGTGGCTGAGAATGGATCAAAAAATGGAGGCTATAGGCTCCTGTAACAGAGTGTGGAAGTTGGGAAAAAGGGCTCATATATGGATGGTGGGCCCATAATGCCATCTCATTTTCACTGACAAGTGGTGCAGTGGGATTCTCAAGGAACTCCTGAGGTAATAGTTCTTTGACTAGTGGAACTTCGATGTGGGGAGGGGCCTCCATGAGAGGAGTATTGTCTCTAGTATCTATTCCATTCGAGGAAACTACACACACTTGTGCTGAAATAGCAGGGTGTAGGAGAGGTGGTGCTCCATGATATGCCGCCAACAATGATGGGTCCTTGAATATTCTAGGGCACATTTTGATGACCAAAAATCATCTGAGATAGTGCGGACAAGGTGGAGAATGTTATCAATGTTGGCAGAATGATTAGGCTCGTAATGTGTAAGTTGATCGATGGTGACTATTTTCCCATTGTGGGGGGACATCATTGTTCGAAACACATAAGAGGATACCACCTTCATAGCGTACATGTAGCTACGTCTGAACAAGATATTGTAATTAAGTGGGGCATCGATAACTTCAATATCGATGAGGATGATTTTCCCCCCAAGTTCTATAGGGACATTTTGAAAGAGCCCTTTGGGGGATAATGGGCGACTGTCGTAAGATCTCAGGGTGATGGCAGATGGTACTAGCTCAAGTGAGCCGAGTTTTTTCCATACTACTTTGGAAATGATGCATGTGGATGCACCTTCATCGATGATTCACCGATGAACTATGATGTTCCAGATCTTAACTGGTATATGAAAAGATACCAGGGTAGGGAGGTGTGGTTCTCCACTATCTAGATCAAAGGTAATGAGTCGAGTGTCAGTTGGGTCGACTTCCCCCAAGGCGGAAAGAAAGGATTTCCACTGAGATGAACAGGTTTGGAGGACCTCCAATAAATACATGGCTGCAGGAGATTGTGTTATGTCGTCGACCAGGCTGTATTTATGTGTTTCCCTAGCATGAGGGTTATGTACATTACATCGTAACAACATGCAAGGTATACGAGGGGTGGGTTCAATGGTAGGGCGTGGAATCATCAATGGTTGTCCAACTGTAGTTGGAGCCACTTCTGAGGTGGTTGCGGTAATGTCGGGAGGCATTCCGTATTGACGACTGGATGTTTGCAAAAGGATCTCTTCTTCACTGGTAAGGAGGATACTGTGATCGACTAGATTTCCAGTTTGATGGGGACTTGGGTTTTGATACTGCCCCATTTGTGGTGGGGCAAGGATTATCTCTAGTTGGGTATTCATCACACCTTGGTGTGGAATAGGTTTTTGAAAAAAAAATGATGGTGGTGGTTGCAAATAATTTTGTGGGGCTTGTTGAGGGGCAGGCAACGTTGGAGGAAGTTGCGTGATAATGGATTATTTCATCTGTTTGAAGTCAGAAATTTGGGGGAAATGGTGAGTATAATATCCGTACTCACCACATAGAGAGAAAGGGAAGTTAGTTCTAAGATTATTATTGTTCTTCCTTGGTCATTTTTTTTTGTTTCCCCCTTGGGGGTTTTGGTTTTCTTGTTTTTGGTTTCCCCCAGTGGGATGGTTTGGTTGGGGGTTATTTCCTTCGGGTCTTGGGTTTTTATTTTTTCGATTTTTTCCTTTCTTCTTGGAATTATTCGACTGATGGGATGGATTTTCCATATTCAACTGTTCAAAATCATGAAGTTGTTGAATCAAATAGGGCTGAAAAAAATTAACGCCAACAAGTCGTTATCCTGGTGGGGGGGGCAACCGGTTGGGGAGGACCAGGAAATGGGAAATATGGGTTGTTGTGTGGAGCCGATCCATATGTCATATAGGAAGTTGAATTAATTCCACAAATTTTGGGGTTATATGCTGGGGTTGAGTGATCCAGGTGGATATCGGTGGCCACCCACCTTTTTTAACTCGCTCAAAACAGTTTTTTGGCAATTTTGGCAATTTACTATTTTTAGCAGTTTTTAACTTCCGGGACCATTTTGAGGGACTAAATGAAGGTTTTTTGGGATTGAGCTTCTCAATGATAGCCAAAGGCTTTGATTGAGCCCCCAAAATGAATCTCCTCGATGATACCTTTCCAACAAGTTATCGAGAACCTAAAATGAAGATCGTATGCAAACATTACGACCCCGGGAATTTGATGTACTAACTTACCCAAACGGGGCCCGCATGACTTTTGGCGCTTCATCTCCTAGGGTTAGTTTTTTGGATGTCTAGAGTTTTTGACATTCTTGTTTATTGTAAAAAATACTTCATATCCTCATTGTAATTATCTTTTTGCGAATGAGCGCAGTCGTCACATCTCTTCTCAGAGATAAGCCACCATCATTCCAACAAGCTTGTTTTCTGCTGCATTTTACAGTTTCAGCTTATTTCCTTATTGAATAGAAAACCAATTTTACTATATCTCTCATTTTATTTGTTAAGCATATTTTAATAATCTGTATTCATTTCTTTCTGCTCATAAAATCTGGATAAGTGGTATCAGAGCGGTCTTCTCCTTGTCGTCTTAATGCATGTCCCCAATGAGGTCAGGGTACAAAGAATTGGGTCTTGAGATTTTTTCTCTTGAGGAAAAAATATATCACACACCCAAGCGACCTCTCATGTCAGGAGAAAATAAAGATGACGGGACATGAGATCCTTTCAAAAAAATTCTTGAGGAATCCCTCACGCAACAGAGGAACGAGATGATGGATAGTTTCGCGCAAATCCTTCTGCGAATACCAACACGTGACACATCTTCCTCGAGCGGAGGCGACGCCCCCTTCAAGGTACAAATAAACTTTGATATTCCTATATTTGAAGGTCATATAGACAC
>JASDQU010370666.1:16666-29691 GCA_032191745.1 Picea mariana | reverse complement strand
AGGACCAATGGCAATGACTGAAAAGGCATCCAAGCTAGTGTGGATAAGAGGGAGGATGTTATCAATGTTGACAGAATGATTAGGCTCGTAATGTGTAATTTGGTCGATGGTGACGATCTTCCCGTTATGGGGGAACATCATCATACGAAACATAGAAGAGGATACTTCCTTCATAGCATACATGTAGTTATGTCTCAACAAGTTATTGTAATTAAGTGGGGCGTCGATAAATTCAATGTCAATCAAGATGGTTTTTCCCCCAAGTTCTACATGAACATTTTGGAATATCCCTTCAGAGGATGATGGTCGACTGTCGTAAGCTCTCAGGGTGGTTGCAGATGGTACTAGCTCAGGTGAGCCAAGTTTTTTCCATACTACTTTGGACATGATGCATGTGGATGCACATTCATCGATGATGCACCGATGGAATATGATGTTCTAGATATTAACTAGTATCTAAAAAGCTACTAGGGCGGGGAGGCTTGGTTCTCCTCTATCTAGATCAAAGATGATGAGTCAAGTATCAGCTGGGTTGACTACCCCCAAGGCGGAAAACAAGGATTTGTGTTGTCATGGAAAGGTTTGGAGGACCTCCAACATAGACATGGTTGCAGGAGATTGTGCTAATTCATCGACCAGACTGTAGTTATGTGTTTCCCTAGTAAGAGGGTTATGTACATTACGTTGTAAAGGCATACGGGGTATATGGGGTTTTGGTTCAGTGTTAGGGTGAGGAATCATCAGAGGTTGCCCAACTGTGGCAGGAGCTGCTTCTGAGGTGGTTGGATTAGATTCAGGAGACAGTTCATATGGATGGTTATGTGTCTGCAGAAGAATATCTTCCTCACTGGTATGGAGGATATTGTTGTCGGCTCGATTTTCGATTTGATTGGGACTTGGGTTTTGATATTGCCCCATTTGTGGTGGGGCCAGTTTATCTCTTTTTGGGTATTCATCAAACCTTGGTGTGGAATAGGGTTTTTCAAAATGGCTGGAGGTGGTGGTTGCAAGTAATGTTGTGGGGTCTGCTGAGGGGCAGGCGGGCCGGAGGGCGTTGCGTGTTCATGGATTCTTTCATCTGTTTGTAATCAGAAATTTGGGGGAAGTGGTGAGTATAATGTCCATACTCACCACATAGAGCACAAGGGAAGTTAGTACTGAGGTTATTGTTCTTCCCTTGTCGTGGTTGAATGTTATTGTTTCCCCCTTGGGGGTTTTGGTTGCCTTGATTCTAGTTGCTCCTAGAGGGACGTTTGTGTTGGGGGTTGTGTCCTCTTGGTCACGGGTTGTTATTGTTTTGATTTTTCCCTTTCTTCTTGGAATTATTTGGCTAATGAGCCAGATTTTCCGTATTCAACTGTTCAAAAGTATGAACCTATTGAATGGGACAGGCTGAAAAAAATTAACGTCGACATGTGTTTGTCCTAGTGGAGGAGCAATCGGCTAGGGAGGACTAGGAAATGGGAAATATGGATTGTTTTGTGGAGACAATCCATATGGCGTATATAGGAAGTTGAAGCACTTCCACCGCTATTGGGGTTATATACGGGAGTTGGGGGTGGACTCGTACTGGATTGAGAGACCGGATGCATCTCGGGTACCGGTGGGGGTCCCCCCAACGATTGAGGGGGAACAACATGATATGACTATTGGTGAGTAGAAGGAGGGTTATAAGATGTCCCTCCATATGGTTGAGAATACTTATTTGCACCATAATTAGGTGATGAGTGGCCGTAAGGATTGAGATGTGTCATAGAACCAATCAACCCATCCGCAGTGTGGGACATCCCAAGTTTGTCCTGGCCAAATGGTATGGGTTTGGGTGCATCAGGAAATATTGTGTACAAGTAACCTGATTGAGCATATATGAGGTCAAATTGTTGGGCTTTGTTGATGGCTTCCTCTTCTGATTGAGGAAAAGTGGATGCTACGTCCTTTGCAATCATAGGTACGAGCGATTTAAGAAACCAATCAAGATGTTGTACTTTGGTGGTTTCTGCTTTACACAAACTACGACACCGATGCCATTCATGGATGTGGTTGGCTATATGGATAGCAGTGGTTTGTTTGAACTCAGAGAGAAGTTCTAAACTAGTGTCATGACGAACTAGTAATTGGAAAAATAACAAAATGGCCTTGGCCAATGATTCAAAGGTCACGTGGGACTCTGATTTTTCGTCCACATACCATTTGGTTGATGAACTAGTGAGATTTATTTGAAATAACCTCAAGTGGATGGAATCATTCATGATGTTGTTTGAAGAGCACCATAAGTGGAAGGTCATAACATGGTTGGCAGGATCTTCCCCTGGTTTTCCTTCACACTTTGGAATATCTGAAGGCAATTTGGTAGGCATATTGGGCCATGTGGCATCATTCAAAATGGGATCATTCGTGAGTTTTGTTAAATCATGAATGTTGAGGGATGTCAAGTATGGCATAGGGGGATTTAGTGGAGGATTAGTTCCAACCATTGTGTGTGTAGGTAATGGACATGTTCCTTGAGAGGGATTTGGTGGGTTTGTACTTCTTCCTTGAGAAGAAGCTTGACTCTCGCCTCCTTGTGAAGGAGAATCAATAGATGGATTGCCTTGGGTATTTGACCCAAGAAAAGTGGAACCAAGTAATTTTGATCCCAAAATAGTAGCACTCACTGGGGTGTGATATGTTTGAGCTGGTGAGTTGGCAAGACTAGACTCCTCCTAGAATAGGAAGGAGATTCTGCAAGTGTCTAGAACGACGGGGATTTTGTGGTTCCCCCGTGGTTCTGACTAGCAAAGTGAATGTGTGAAAATGGTGACAAGAGAGAAATAAATGAACAAGAGATTTTCATATTTTTTGACCTTCACAAGATAGTATAACTCACAAGTGCATGTAATCAAATTAACATCATACATAAATCAATTGTAAAATAAACAAGCATGTGGATAGGTAGATTTTTTCCTCGTAGGGGAAAAACAAAAACTAAATGCTCATGTCCTAAAATACTTATTACCATTGGGCCTTCCAATAGCACTCCACAGTGGGGTCTGAAGCCACTGAAAGAGGAACTAGTGAAGGTTGAAGTAATCAGTTATAATGAGGGGTAGAGGGTGCATATCCCGAAAGAGCTGGCGATATTTCCCAATAGCCACACAAAATCTGATAAGGGTGCAATTGCAGCCCACAGTCACCACCTGGGTAGATATCCTATGTTTGGCCACTAAGTACCTCGATCAAAGTGCATCATTTAGATTTTCAGCCTAAAAAACGGGTCACGGGCTGGATACCCTCACAAAAGGTGGCTGACTCAAGGAGGGATGCGCAGAACAACCGTACCTCACCCTTCGAACCTTCATGGATATCTCCCTTCCTTTCGGTATAGGAACACTTGACTTGGAGGATTTTGAAAGATCCCTATTCTCAACTTCTATTGTTTCAAAATGTGAGAAATTGATAATGTGAGAAATTGATAATTGATAATGTGAGAAATTGATATTGGATGCCTACCCCTGAGATCCTACCTAGACTAAAAATTTATTTTGGCACCTCCTATGGAAGAAAATTTAGTGTGTTCTTAAAAAAAAAATAGATGGAGTGGGCTGAGAGATTGGGGTCATGGACCAATCTCATTTGAATTAAATTGGCGTGGATAATTTCTAAAGAGGTAATCAAATCTTTCGAAGTTCCTTTGAATTACTTTGTGAGTACTAAAAAGAAATCCTACTTCACCCTCCACTATTCTAATAGAAATTGTGTGTGATGAGTGGCTTTGTGTGCAAGAAAGTGAAAGTGTGCAAAATATTTTTAATAAGTTAAGTGTAAGATTGGAGCATGTGGACTTCATGTGGTCCTTACAAATCTTCTTACCTACCTTACTATGTTTCTTTGGTACAACCTTGCAAAATATTTAAATCCCTAAAGAACTAGCAATGTGGACATATGGGTCCTTACTTGATCCTTTAAACTCCCTAGAATGTTGTCTAAACTAGAAAATCTTTTGAAACTATCCTAGGATTGTAGACATGTGGACATGTATGGGCCCGTTACTTGATCTTTTAAATTTCCTAGAGTGTTGTCTAAACTAAAAAAGCTTTTAAAAACCATCCTCAGATTGCAAACATGTGGGCATGTATGGGCCCTTACAAAGATTTAAGATGATTTCCAAAACTAAGAGGTACCCTAGGGGGGCTTTGTCCTCTCTTAATGATTTTTAAGGGAGATGAAATTTCCTTTCAACCACCTTTTCTGATTCCCGAGATCACACTTGGGTGCAGGGGAAGAGCACACTTGAGGGTTAAAATTGATTTCTAGTCCCAAATTAGTTGATTGCGTTTGAAAAAACAGTAACTTCAACTCAAAATTTTAAATGCCAAATGATCCATCCATGTGGCAACAAAGAAAATAGAAGAATTGTGATTCTTTTTACCCCTATGTGTTTATGTTAGCTAACCTTTCTTGTGATAAAGGACTCTAAGTGAAGTGTGATTGCTTTACAAAGTGCAAGAAATTAAAATCTGAAAGCAAGGGTCCCTCAAACCACTCATAAAAACCCTTACAGTTTGCAAAATTGAACTTATGCATGGGTTGTAGCTCTGACAGACGCGTAGAGAGAACATAATGTGCACGATGCACAGAGTTATGAAGGTTGTCACGCGCACAGTGCATAAAATGCGTGTCTGTGTGCCTCAAAATCTGTGTACTTCCTGTCATGCATCGAGAAAGTAATTTCCAAGTGAAATTATCTTGCCTTGGCTCTGAATTTTGACTTTGAAAGACTGGACTAAGTTGGTTTTGGTACCTGCATATCCAAACAATTAGAAATAAGTTCTCTCAAGACTTAAATAGGGAGGAATTTGATATTGATTCCCCAGTATGGTCACCAATCTGTTGTGTTGGTTTTGTCACATGGGTGAGCAAAAACACAACACATACCTTCTTAGTTAAGTCGGATAAACAAGACAGAGGTTTGTGAGTTGATTAAATAACCAAATACACATGAAATAAGGAAATAAAACTAAAAACCAGAAGAAATAAATGTTAGATAATCTTGCAAGAACTAGAACCATGAAAAGAAAAAAACGACCATCATATAGCTACCAATGGATCAATATATTCATAGGCTAACATTGTAGAGAAAGGCAGGGACTTATGAATCCCCTCTTCCTCCTTGGGAGGGATCTTGAGTTCTCTAATAAAGAGCTCTTCTCTTCATGCAATGGCAAGTGACAATGGTGAAGAAATACAATGCCAATCCTCTCAAGAGGTGAGTGGAATGGCCCTTGCTATGGTGCTTGAATGATTCTAAGAGAAAATAGGATTCTCCAAGAAGAATTCTTGCAGCATAATAATACCTTGAAGTTCTTATTTTTCTAGCACACCCATGGCACATATTTATTGTGTCCATTCATGGCAAGATACCACTGGTTCATAGTGTGAACAAGGGGCCTTTTAGGGCACTTCCTAGCCCTTGACCAGCCTCCAAGCTAGATTTTGCTCAGATCTAAGTGTCAAATCGTGTTGGGGGTCAGACTAGAAGTGGTTGAGAGGCTGACAAGATTCATAAATGTGTTGTTCATGAGAAGTGCAAGGATTTTCTCATAGATAGTAGCACATCTTGCGCACAGTGTGCGCCTAGGGATGTGTTAGCCTGCACATTTTGTGCACTATGCGCACGCTTCCTTTAGTGAATTTGCGCACCTTAATGTTTTAACCAAGTGTATAGTTTTGTGCCTTTTCATGGATTTTGATGATGTAGGTGTACTAATTGTTGCTGGAATTGATGTCTTTCTTCAACCATTGTGTGCAATGTTGCGGACGATTTTTCAGTGATAACAACAACCAAACCCTCGAATGTTGAAGTCACAAAGCAACGGAGGTCGTAGATATATGGATCTATGTGGACCTATCTCGACAGTGGGATATAAGGGGTATTGGGAGTTTGTTGGTGGTATTTCAGACTTCGAAGCTCCGGGAGATTTCACAGGTAGGAGAGGCTAGAGGCTCACGGAGGTTGTCTGTCTATAGTGACATGGTGCGCTAATGTCACCTAGGGTGACGTGGACCCATGTTCTACATGCCACGTGTCACCTTGATTCGTTCATTTTACAAACCTTATATACCAATTGGAATGTGACATGTGTCACTCATTGATGGGGACATGTGTCATCTTTTCCCCTTGCCACGTGTCAACCTCGGGCACATGCTTGCATGGCCTAATAGTTAGTGGAATACCCAGGGCACTAAGAAGTGCTTGATTCTTGTCAATTGACTGAAGTAGTCTTGTTCTCAAACTTTCCTATATTGTGCTTTTAAGTCTCTTGTAAATAAATCATAAGTGTAGTGATATAAAGCGGGTTGCCTTTTTACTATCCATTGATACCATTGATATGGTTTTATCTCAAAGTTCAAGGTTTCTATGTGAATCATTTTTTTATCATCCATAATATTATGCAGTTCAAAATATTTATGTATTTGGTTCACCCAAGTAATGACCTATATACCATTAAACTTCTTTAATTTAATTTTGGGAAAGTTGAATTTAGGACCCCCACCATAATTAACTCCACTATTAGAGTCAGATTTGCTAGTTGAAAATGGATTATTACTGGCATTTTGTTCAACATGAATACTATATTTATTTTCGTGAGTCCCTTGTGTTTTGATATCTCCTTTAGGAAATCTCTCATCTAGAGCTTGAAAGATCGCAGAAGACATGGGATTTTTCATTTCCTTCATGGAATTTTGTATGTCTTCCTTAATTTCATTCTTATTTTCTTCCATCTTATTTTCCATATCATCCATCTTCATTTCCATTTCTAGAATTTGTCTTTGTGATTTTACCCAATAATTAGAATTGTCACTCAAATCCTTCAGTTGTTCCTCCAATTTGGACAACGTGTTATGTATGTCCTCATTTTCTTTTTGAGTAATAGACGAGACTTCTAGAGGTTTAATTGGTGTTGAAATATTTTTGGGACCCATATGCAATAATAATAATAATAATTCTCTATTCTATCTTTATCACAAATTTTGAATCACCAGAAACAGATCTTCCAATAAAAAGTTATGTCAATTGTAAGTTATGTACCTTTCAAACTATTAATTTGGAGTTTGTCCTCTTGCTCGACCTTCCTTCTGATGTATTTATGAAATTTAGGCCCTTCTAAGTCTGAAATTTTGGAATTAGTAATTTGATATGTTCTCTTTGCAATGCCACAGGTCTGACCAAAATTGGATGTGCCAAGAAAAAATTAAGGTAACTTTCCCACACCTTGTTGATTTTTGACATTTCTATGAGAGCGAACTCGTACAGCATGCCTTGCGCACAATATTTGATATATGATTATGAAACTTGTACCAATAATACTACAAACCATCATATTTCCAATGAAACTGGTCTCACTAAATTTGGAGCCTCGGTGAAGAAGATATGACGATTTTACCTAGAAGACTTGTTTAAGACTAGTAAATAGGACTAGTCAGATACCCTATCTTCCACAGGGTGTATCTCCGAAAGTATAACGAACCAGAGGCTGAAATTTTTACCACAGATACCTTGATATGTCCTATAAATAACCTCCATGTTTCAATGTCTGAACCATCCCCAAAAAAAGGTTATAGAAAAAATGCTAATATGACTTGCTTGGAGAAAAAAAACTTTAGGATCAATGAGCTTTGATACTAAATGTTATGAACCAACGCCTTAAAAATGATACAAAATCAATGAATTACAGTCCACTTCAAGGAGGAAACATCATTTTACAATATATACACTTCATGATACAATATGAGTTGAGATAAGATGATCCTAATACTAGATCGCCTTGATATATATAGAAGACAAAGGATTACAATTATGATGAAAGGGTGCAATGAAGGTTTCTAGTCGACCTACTAGAAATATAATAATTCAATATATAGGGATTAATAAGTGGTTTTATACATAACATGGGGCTTTGTCTATGGATTTGTCTTTCCCAGGAAATCTATTATTTTCTTATCAGTTTGAGATGGTTTCCCTTATTGATGTGCTTGAGAACTAATCGTCATGAAAGGTGGCTTGAATCATTTCTTCCTCTGATTCATCTTGCCTTTCTTCGTATCATCCCATGCCTTTTGGAAAGTTGGTCTTCCTATGTTATTTTCATAAAAATAATTAACCTTTCTTATGGCTTCTTCCAAATTCCTATGCTCATCAAACTAAATTTTATCCTTGTAAAAGGAAGGAAGTCCACTCAGAAACTCGCATACCTGAGAGGTTCCAAGAATTTTCTCTCATATTCATTCATGGTCATGTTCCCAAGTTTGAGTTAAAACAAATCTTGCATTTTCTTATCATAATATTGCTCTGAAAAGTATTGTTGTTGGAAACATTTATTGAGTTGCTTCCAAGAAATTATCTTCTCATCAAGGTGTTTGACCTACTTAGGATGATCCCACCACATAGATGTATTTCCTTGGAGATGGTAGGTTGCAATCATGGCTTCTACATTTGATGAGTAATCATGTAACTGGAAATATTTCCTCATTCCAACAACAATGCTTCTGCATCTTCTCCCTTCCTATTATCTCCATCAAATGATGGTGGCTTGACCTTCCCGAGCTTCCCTTGCAAGCTATCTGACCCATGTCTTCTCCTTTGATGTCTAACAAGAGACATACTTGGGTTGTTTTTCGACCTTGAATGTGCATATGCTCTTCTAGTTGATTTCCCTACGGAATGATGATGTTGATAATGTATGTTGACACTCTTGGATGGCCTAGATCCCCCATGATCATCCCTATCATGAAATCTAGATACTTCTAGTTGCCTTGCACTAGTTTCTTGTCTTATTCCAGAATCTTTATTAACTTGCTTCTACAGCATATTCAGAGTCTGTAGTATCTCATCCTAAGCTTTCATGATATGTTCATTATCATCCCTACAACTTTTCACTTCTCTTTGCATGTTTGTAGGCTCCTGCGTGTCTCTTCTTCCATTAGATTTTGTCTTAGCATTTCCCATGCTGACATGTATCCCTCTAAATTCCTCTGCGTGACTGTAGGACCCTTGAGAATCCTCCATCACTGTATTTCTCATATAGGAACCAACTGTCTTCGTGTAACTTGAAATTCTGCAAGAAAATGTGCATGTAAGCAATTTTCTATTGGACAAAATATATACATAGTTCTGGAAAAGAATGCATAAATTTTCTACTCTTTAATGCCACTAGTCATCTTCTTCTGAGTTGACTGTAAAATTTACTTCTCAGATCAATTTTATGGGTTGATACATGGATTCTCCTCCTCAATAAATTTCCATTGATTATTCATTTTTCCCATTCTAAGCTCCGAGCAGAAAGTTATGGTCTTCATAAGTTTAGATTGTTTTCTCATTTTACCCCTTACTGCTACAAGTGTCTTCTTTTTCTTCTTGCACATTTTCAGGTGTCTAGATTCCAAATCTGACTCCATAATTGTCTTCTATGGTCCATGATTTTTCCATAGACTACCCTTAGACCCCAAACTGACCTCTGAGCAAAGAGTTGTGTCCTCTAGAAGTAATCTAGTACCTAAAATATATCTTGTACTATTTAGGCTACAACTTCTTCATATGAGCTTTGTTTTGTGCTTAGAATAACTCGTTGGAAATCTCTCCTTGAGCTCTTATATTTAAGTTGCAGATACAAGGTGTGCGAAGGGTACTTAATACACCATGTTCTCGTAAAATTTGACTTCCTAAAAACGTTGTTTAGGCCCTCAAAAATGTATCGCAAGATTATGACCTGCAAAAGCACTATATTCGTTTGACAATTTCACTGGTTATTGCTGACATGGTTGCTGATGTGGCATTCTGGGTCCACATGGCACCTTGGGGTGATGCTATGTCAACCGCTTGGGCACCCTAGCTCTGCCACGTTAGCCTTCATCATCTTCCTCCTCTCTCATCCATCTTCTTTCCCCTTTCTTCCTTTACATTTATGTGGATAATAAAAATTATTTACGGGCCCCACCCGTATCAACTGCCCACCTAGCACACATCTAACCCCAAATGGGACAAGGGTCCCACCTCATCTATCAGACCTCAACACGACACTCTTTTATTGGTCATGAGGATTAGCGAGTCCCGTCCCACACCCTTTTCCTTCAACCCGCAGACTTGCTTGCCCCTCAATCCAACGATGGAGATGATCAGGGGATTGACGACCCACATGGATTTCGCATCGCTAACATGTTCGAGTGTTAACACCCCCTCCGCTATGTGACGCACAAACTTGCATGTTCCCCATATCGAACAACGAAGATCAGGGGAGATCAACGGTGGACGATCCACTTCGCATCGCCAATGTGCTCAGGCGTTAACACCCCCTCCGCAATGTGACACTCCAAAATTGCCCTGATTTGTGGCACGTTTTCATTGGTTTTGCAACCCCAACAATCATTCCCAAACCACTTTGCTACCCCTGCGATACCACTTATGGTATCGGTCAATGTTCCCTCGCTGGTCACCCCGCCACCATGACACCGTCGACCTGCCAATATGGTAGTCCACATTACCACTGGCACGTGGCCTCCACATCATAGTACACAAAAATATCCAAACTTTCCAAAATTTCAAGATTTCCCAATTTTTTCAGAAATGCTTATTTTCGAAATTTCTATCAAGGCCGCTTTAAAACTCTGTAATTATCTTCTCATGGCCAATTTCATCCATGTGCATGTCAATTCGACCCCTGCACCCAAAATCCAACACTCATGTGTCGATCTTTCAATTAATTTCACTACAGTAATTGGGGTTTTTTCCCATTTTCACACAATTTCGCCATGGATATCCTATAAATCCCAAATTCATCCCATTCACAACCTGAAAACACTCAAACAGAGGGTAAAATTGAGGGTTTTAACCCCTGAGTTCAAATTTTCCAAAATTACAAGCAATTTCCTCAAACTTTTTCTCGGGACATTCTAACAAACAATCTACAAACATCCTTAGAAGTTTAAATATGCAATCCTAGCTTCTTCGTGTTGTTTTTGTCCGATGTAGGGTCAGTGTTTAACATGTCTCTCTAATACCACTTTGTAATGCACCCAGCCCCAAGATGGGTCATGCCACTGCTAGAAATGGCTAAATAAAATTTTATGATACCAATCTAAATGTGGAAATAACACACACAACATGACATTCAAGCTTATACAATGGTTCATGTTAATTAAAAACGTAAATGCAAGTAATTAAACATACACAACAAAAACTAAACACATTCGACAACATAACTAGAGATCTGCATGCATTAGTCTACTCAGAACATGCAGCAATAACCCAATATATCTTAAAGTGAAATGCACAACATCTATATCAACATTTAACATAAATAAATACAACAAACAAGAACAATAATATTATGAAATATGAAACCTGTTGCAGAGGACAGATGTTCCTCCCAACCATAGACTTTTTGTTCCAGTTCTCAACAAGTCACCTCTGAGCTGAGGTTGTGAATCCACAAGAGACAGTGGTCCCTAAAGCTAGCTAAAGTCCTCCTCTCAATAAGCAATTCCCACAACTAATTCCAGTCCACCAACTCTCTTCCCCATACCCTGCACAACCCAGGGATGGGATCCCCCTTCACTACTCATAGTCCCTAAGGCCTTCCCACTCCCCTCTAGGGATTCCAGCACAGGTTGGACAAGAAATATCTCTTTTGGGACCTCAAGAATTCTACAGCTGCAACAAGAATTCGCACAACAAAACATTTGTTTCTCTTGACAATTTTCGAACAGAATATTGCTCACATGCTCGCAACCTCTCTTCCCATGAAAATATAACTCCAAACAATTACCATACATGCCCATTATGGATGCCTACAAGCTTTAGCACTTAGAACTCTCTTGTTGTCCAAAAATCTCCCTGTTAAAATTGTTATGCATCCAAAAACATGAATGATTAATTATGCCCCCTCCACCCATACGAACTTCCTCTATTTTTCCAAGACAATTGACTGCTCACTTTATCCAATTTTGATTGTACTTTAGCCCCATGCTCCCCAATAACTATAGGATGTGATTTTTGCACCCACCCTCTTACATGAGTTTAATGATTGAGCTCGCATACACTCAATCAGAAAATAGAAGGTTCATAGTAAGGATAATTTAGAAAGAAAAAGGTTTGGGTTTAATAGACATGGGGAAACTCTCCCTCTTTGACCCCTTCCCTCTCTTATGGAAACTAATCCCTCAAATCTTCATTTGTTTCCATTTGCAATTGGCGATAATTTTTATTTATTATATTTAATATACCTCATTTACGTATTACATTGCTTGACCCTCGTCCATACATTACATTTACAATATGCATTGTTAGTGTAGGGTTTGAAAACGGGGATGTTACAAGGAACTTGTTGTCTAGCACCCCTTGCTACAATAAATGAAAACAACTTGAATTTTCCAATGCCATGTCCTTTGGTCAACATTATGACCCTAGCTAATTCTTGGACTTCCTTGCATTTTTGCTCATCTCGAAATCCTCTCCTATTTGCTTGGGGCTCGTAGCATCTTTCATGGTCCATTTGTTGAGCATGTAGCTATCATTCCTTCTTCAGATTTCCCATCGATCACTAGTGCCAAGTATATCTTGTCGAGCAAGGGGTCCTTTGCTTGACAAATTTTCCCTTGCACATATTTCACATTCTTACCCCTCGACCTACCCCTTGCTTGGAGAAACAACATACCCTTGTTCTTTCATTTCCAAGCATAAGGTTCTAGGTATACCAAGTATTTGCTCGGTGGATAACACCTAGTTAAACTCTCATGAGTGTTGGGTATGTGTTATATTCTTTGCATGAGTAGTAGTGTTTGAGCGGCTGTGCCGGGCACGCAGGGGGGTTAGAGGGAGGGGCGCTAGGCCCCCCGTCAGGGGGTGCAGGGGGGCGGAGCCCCCCGCGCGGGGGTTAGGGGGCAGCGCCCCAGAAAAAAAAAATTCGGGCCGACATATTTCCGGGACCACATGATATTAGGTGGTTTTTTTGGCACATGGTTTTTTTTGCTGATGGTTTTCTATTTCCAGT
>JASDQU010370666.1:0-16466 GCA_032191745.1 Picea mariana | reverse complement strand
GGGTCAAAAAACTAGCAAAGATGCTTGTGATTCTTGCTTAACAATCAAAAGTAAGATGACAGTTACCATAGGATCATTAAACAGAGACAAAAGAACTAATTCCACTCATAAGCATAGACAAAGATAAAAGGAGGTCTGACAGTAACAAATGAAAGAAGCTTGCAGGCTAATATATTAAAGAAAGTGTCTTTCATACAAAACAGTAGCATATAGAACTCAAAATCGAACCTTTAGTTCATCTTCTACCTTTAGCTTTATAGATTTACAATGTAGTTTTGAAATCCTAAAAGCATGGATCAGATATACTAAAGATAGAAAGTCCAAATTCAGTTTGCAAAAGATATGGAATGATCCTTAAAATGAGGCCAATCCCATATTTCATGGTCTTCGTATCTTGTAGAGTCATGATGCAGTGCAGAATAGCCTTCCAAGGCTGAGTGATGACTCTTCCAAGAGATACAAATGCGAATTTGTTGAGGTGTGCAAAAACCCTGATTTTCTGCCTTTGTAAAAGGTACCAAAAATGATTGAAACACCTCTTCTTTCCCTTATCCATCAAAAATATCTATTGGATATGACTTGACAATTTAACAAATGTCCATTCGAAGAGGTTTCAAACCATTCCAACTCAAAAAATCTCGATCTGGGCAAAAATTCGTTCATTCTGGCAGTGACAGGCTTTTGGTGGTTAACCTAGATGACTCCTGAGTGGATTAACTACCGAAAGATCTGCTTTTGGTGGTTAATAAACAGTCGTCCTGTTTGCCTAAACCACCAAAACTTCATCTTTGAGAAAACTTCAAAATTTGCAAAAATGATTACCTTGATTCTTTGCTGAATGTTCAAGGTCTTTTGGACGATGCAGCTCTTGTTCGTGCAGATCTGCAAACTTCAACTTGTTGTGTGGAAGACTCTGGTAAATATACCATGGTTGTAGCTAAGTTGGCTAGAGTTTCCAAACTTGTTTTCTCATGTGTTAGCGATTGAGAATCTTTTAATTTCAGCCTCAGAATTCTAAGTTGCTTGTACAGCTTCATGTTCTCCCTTATCAACACCTTGTTGTTGTCTTTGATCTTATCATGCTTTTCTTTGAGACTTTGGTTTATGTTGAAAAGCTCTGCATTTCTTTCAGTCATGTCTGTATTTTCCTTTTTAATAACTCTTTCCAAGACTTCCATTTCATAGACTTGTTGCAGGAGTTTATTGATTTTCTGTGTTTTAGATGTTTTAGGCTTACTTGAAGAAGCTTTTGCCAATGGTGGACTGTGTGCCTCTAGGGGAGTTGGTGAAGGCAAGTTGGGACAATCGTCTACAACTTGTCCATCTTGTACATTACCTTGTGTCTCTACTAACTCTTGTTCTAGATCTGAATCACTATATGGTAGGTTTAAAGGGTTACTTCCTTCAGCAAGGTCCCTGGTCTGCTCACCCTCAAATTGTAACTTTCTTTTGATTCTTTTTCTTTTAACAAAGGATGATTCTATCGGATCTCTTGGTGGTGAGATACCCTTTCGTTTTCTATGACTGCTTTTAGGAGTAATGGTCTTCTTAGTGGCATCTTTTTTACCCTTCTCTTGCTGTTGTCAATCAGTCTGGAATTCATTCCAGAAGAGGAAGTAGTTCCAATCTACCTACCTTTTCTTCAATGACTCTTTGACAATGAGAGTAATGATTCCTTGATGAGACAATGTACTTGCCACCTTAGTGGGCTTGGCCTTGACCTGCCTAGCCATTTTCATGAGGGCTTTGTGCAAGTAAAATGGTAAATTGATGGGAGATCTCCCTGTGAAGTGATTTAAAAGTTTGAAGTGGGAGAACATGACTCTGTTGTATCTACCTTCACAGGTGATATAGACAAAGATTGCCTTCAGAAGAGATTTCCACTTAGGTTCCAGATAAGACATTGGTATGTCTTTTTTCCATGTAAGATATTTGTGCAGAGGCTGTAGGTAGGATCTAAATTCGATGTTTGAAGGTACAGTTGATTTGAACCAACAATCGCATGTTCTGGGAAGACCAGTGAACTCAGCTATGGCTGCCTCATTAACCACAAACTGCTCCTTTCCCACTATTGTTGTTCTTCCATCATACAAGCTAGCAAAGGTTTCGGACACCTGTTGGTGAAAATATACCAGTTTTTCACAATACGTATAGACTCCAATTTGCTTGAAGAACTCGACCACCTCAGGGTGCACCTCAAGGTACCAAACTCCATCCAATTCAACCCTTAGAAATGGCCCTGCTTTCAGCATTTAGTCAATGCTAACTGTACCTACGATTTAGGAAAAACTTCGTGCCAGGGAGACACAGACTCTATGATTTAGGGTGACAGGAAGTATGACTCAGAGAAAAATAAATGAGACAGGGTGACTCAGAGTTCTGATCTCAAAGCTCAATTACTAACCGAATTTAGGCAACAGACTGACTGAAAACATGCCGAAAATTTTGATTTTCGGTGAGATGTACATTTCAATTGAAACAGTATGGGTTTTGAACTACCTGATGACTCGACCTAGCTTGATGGTATGACAATTGGCTTGATAACGATCTGCTGACCTCTAACTGCACTTGGTGATCACCACAAAAAATGGGATTATGATCTTTGGATATGTGTTTGCTTGATGAAATCACGGGCTCAAGACTGTCTCAATGACTCCCGAATTCGAATTGATAATGAATGGAGATCAAATCAAAGATTAATCGGGGTCATAATGGATTTGTGTACTCGTCACTGGAGATGGTGAGGGGCTACGTGACTAATCATTTATGTTAGTCAGGAAACACGCATGAGTTTATGTGTCTTTGTCGAGTCTTAATTTTGAAATGAAAAATGTAGTTAAAAGGACAACAGGGTATCAATCTTCATATAGATACAACAAGAATATGCATACCTTACCACCTCCATGGGCTTTCGGCAGTTATGTTTTCATCATTGCACCAATTGACAACTAGCTCGTGCGAAAGCACGGGCTTTTCATTTTTCCCGTTGAAATCTTTTCGGTAGTTAACCGCGCTTTTGCTTTTCCATCTTAACTACCAAGAACGAAGGCTTTCGGTGGTTAATGAGCACGTTTCAAGCTCGCCTAAACCACCAAAACCTGAGATTCTGTCTTTTGCTTGACCAAACCAAATCAAAAGTTCTTTCTAAGTTTATCTACAGAAAATAGACTCTTTAACCTACCTACAAAAATTTAGAAATAAATTTTGGACCACAATCTATCACCTCAAAAGAAAAATCTCCACCAATTTATTTGAGGACATAACATGGTTCACCCAAGTAAAGACCTATGTACCACTAAAATTCTTTAATTTAATTTTGGGAAAGTTGAATTTAGGACCCCCACCATAATTAATTCCACTATTAGAGTCAGATTCGCTAGTTGAAAATGGATTATTACTGGCATTTTGTTCAACATGAATACTGTATTTATTTTCATGAGTCCCTTGTGTTTTGATATCTCCTTTAGGAAATCTCTCATCTAGAGCTTGAAAGATCGCAGAAGACATGGGATTTTTCATTTCCTTCATGGAATTTTGTATGTCTTCCTTAATTTCATTCTTATTTTCTTCCATCTTCATTTCCATTTCTCGAATTTGTCTTTGTGATTTTACCCAATTATTAGACTTGTCACTCAAATCCTTCAGTTGTTCCTCCAATTTGGACAGCTTGTTATGTATGTCCTCATTTTCTTGTTGAGTAATAGACGAGACTTCTAGAGGTTTAATTGGTGTTGAAATATTTTTGGGACCCATATGCAATAATAATAATAATAATAATCCTCTATTCTATCTTTATCACAAATTTTGAATCACCAGAAACAGATCTTCCAATAAAAAGTTATGTCAATTGTAAGTTATGTACCTTTCAAACTATTAATTTGGAGTTTGTCCTCTTGGCCGACCTTCCTTCTGATGTATTTCTTAAATTTAGGCCCTTTTCAGTCTAAAATTTTGGAATTAGTAATTTGATATGTTCTCTTTGCAATGCCACAGGTCTGACCAAAATTGGATGTGCCAAGAAAAATTTAGGGTAACTTTCCCACACCTTGTTGATTTTTGGCCTTTCTACAAGAGAGAACTCGTACAGCGTGCCCCGCGCACAATATTTGATATATGATTATGAAACTTGTACCAAGAATACTACAAACCATCATATTTTCAATGAAACTGGTCTCACTAAATTTGGAGCCTCGGTGAAGAAGATATGACGATTTTACCTAGAAGACTTGTTTGAGACTAGTAAATAGGACTAGTCAGATACCCTATCTTCCACAGGGTGTATCTCCGAAATTATAACGAACCAGACGCTGAAATTTTTACCACAGATACCTTGATATGTCCTATTAATAATCTCCATGTTTCAATGTCTGAACCATCCCAGAAAAAAGGTTATAGAAAAAATGCTAATATGACTTGCTTGGAGAAAAAAAACTTTAGGATCAATGAGCTTTGATACTAAATGTTATGAACCAACACCCTAAAAATGATACAAAATCAATGAATTACCATCCACTTCGAGGAGGAAACCTCATTTTACAATATATACACTTCATAATACAATATGAGTTGAGATAAGATGATCCTAATACTAGATCGTCTTGATATATATAGAAGACAAAGGGTTACAATTATGATGAAAGGATGCAATGAAGGGTTCTAGTCGACCTACTAGAAATGTAATAATTCAATATATAGGGCTTAATAAGTGGTTTTATACATAACATGGGGCTTTGTCTAGGGATTTGTATTTCCCAAGGAGGAAACCTCATTTTACAATATATACACTTCATAATACAATATGAGTTGAGATAAGATGATCCTAATACTAGATCGCCTTGATATATATAGAAGACAAAGGGTTACAATTATGATGAAAGGGTGCAATGAAGGGTTCTAGTCGGCCTACTAGAAATGTAATAATTCAATATATAGGGCTTAATAAGTGGTTTTATACACAACATGGGGCTTTGTCTAGGGATTTGTATTTCCCAAGAAATCTATTATTTTCTGATCAATTTGAGATGGTTTCCCTTATTGATGTGCTTGAGAACTAACCGTGATGAAAGGTGGCTTGAATCATTTCTTCCTCTGATTCATCTTGCCTTTCTTCGTATCATCCCATGCCTTTTGGAAAGTCGGTCTTCCTATGTTATTCTCATACAAATACTTAACCTTTCTTATGGCTTCTTCCAAATTCCTAGGCTCATCAAACTAAATTTTATCCTTGTAAAAGGAAGGAAGTCCACTCAGAAACTCGCATACCTGAGAGGTTCCAAGAATTTTCTCTCATATTCATCCATGGTCATGTTCCCAAGTTTGAGTTAAAATAAATCTTGCATTTTCTTATTATAATATTGCTCTGAAAAGTACTGTTGTTGGAAATATTTATTGAGTTGCTTCCAAGAAATTCTCTTCTCATCAAGATGTTTGACCTACTTAAGTTGATCCCACCACATAGATGTCTTTCCTTGAAGATGATAGGTTGCAATCATGGCTTCTACATTTGATGAGTAATCATGTAAATGGAAATATTTCCTCATTCCCCGCAACAATGCTTCTGCATCTTTTCCCTTCCTATTATCTCCATCAAATGATGGTGGCTTGACCTTCCCGAGCTTCCCTTGCAAGCTATCTGACCCATGTCTCCTCCTTTGATGTCTAACAAGAGACATACTTGGGTTGTTTTTCGACCTTGAATGTGCATATGCTCTTCTAGTCGAGTTCCCTGCAGAATGATGATGTTGATAATGTATGTTTGACACTCTTGGATGGCCTAGATCCCCCATGATCATCCCTATCATGAAATCTAGATACTTCTAGTTGCCTTGCACTAATTTCTTGTCTTATGCCAGAATCTTTATTAACTTGCTTCTGCAGCATATTCAGACTTTGTAGTATCTCATCCTAAGATTTCATGATATTTTCATTATCATCCCTACAACTTTGCACTTCTCGTTGCATGTTTGCAGGCTCCTGCGTGTCTCTTCTTCCATTAGATTTTGTCTTAGCATTTCCCATGCTGACATGTATCCCTCTAAATTCCTCTGCATGACTGTAGGACCCTTGGGAATCCTCCATCACTGTATTTCTCATATAGGAACCAGCTGTCTTCGTGTACCTCAAAATTCTGCAAGAAAATGTACATGTAAGCAATTTTCTATTGGACAAAATATATACATAGTTCTGGAAAAGAATGCATAAATTTTCTACTCTTTAATGCCACTAGTCATCTTCTTCTGAGTTGACAGTAAAATTTACTTCTCACATCAATTTTCTGGGTTGATACATGGATTCTCCTCCTCAATAAATTTCCATTGATTATTCATTTTTCTCATTCTGAGCTCCAAGCAGAAAGTTAAGGTCTTCATAAGTTTAGATTGTTTTTCCATTTTACCCCTTACTGCTACAAGTGTCTTCTTTCTCTTCTTGCACATTGTGTCCAGATTCCAAATCTAGCTCCATGGTTGTCTTCTATGGTCCATGAGATTTCCATAGACTACTCTTAGACCCCAAACTGACATCTGAACAAAGAGTTGTGTCCTCTAGAAGTAATCTAGTACCTAAAATATATCTTGTACTATTTAGGCTACAACTTCTTCATATGAGCTTTGTTTTGTGCTCAGAATAACTCATTGGAAATCTCTCCTTCAGCTCTTATATTTAAGTTGCAGATACAAGGCGTACGAAGGGTACTTAATACACCATGTTTTCGTAAAATTTGACTTCCTAAAAACGTTGTTTAGGCCCTCAAAAATGTATCGCAAGATTATGACCTGCAAAAGCACTATATTCGTTTGACAATTTGACTGGTTATTGCTAACATGGTCGCTAATGTGGCATTCTGGGTCCACATGGCACCTTGGGATGATGCCATGTCAACCCCTTGGGAACCCTAGCTCTGCCACGTTAGCCTTCATCATCTTCCTCCTCTCTCATCCATCTTCTTTCCCCTTTCTTCCTTTACATTATGCAGATAATAAAAATTATTTACGAGCCCCACCCATATCAATTGCCCACCTAGCACACATCTAACCCCAGATGGGACAAGGGTCCCACCTCATCTATCAGACCTCAACACGACACTCTTTTATTGGTCGTGAGGATTGGTGAGTCCCATCCCACACCCTTTTCCTTCAACCCGCAGACTTGCTTGCCCCTCAATCCAACGATGGAGATGATCAGGAGATCGACGACCCACATGGATTTCGCATCGCTAACATGTTCGAGTGTTAACACCCCCTCCGCTATGTGACGCACAAACTTGCATGTTCCCCATATCGAACAACGAAGATCGGGGGAGATCAACAGTGGACAATCCAATTCGCATCGCCAACGTGCTCAGGCATTAACACCCCCTCCGCAATGTGACACTCCAAAATTGGCCTGATACGTGGCACGTTTTCATTGGTTTTGCAACCCCAACAATCATTCCCAAACCACTTTGCTACCCCTGCGATACCACTTATGGTATTGGTCAATGTTCCCTCACTAGTCACCCCACCACTATGACACCATCGACCTGCCAACATGGCAGTCCACATTACCACTGGCACGTGGCCTCCACATCATGGTACAAAAACATATCCAAACTTTCCAAAATTTCAAGATTTCCCAAATTTTTCAAAAATGCTTATTTTCGAAATTTCTATCAGGGCCGCTATGAAACTCTATAATTATCTTCTCATGGCCAATTTCATCCCTGTGCATGTCAATTCAACCCCTGCACCCAAAATCCAACACTCATGTGTCGATCTTTCAATTAATTTCACTGCGGTAATTGGGGTTTTTTCCCATTTTCACACAATTTCGCCATGGATATCTTGTAAATCCCAAATTCATCCCATTCACAACCTGAAAACACTCAAACAAAGGGTAAAATTGAGGGTTTTAACCCCTGAGTTCAAATTTCCCAAAATTACGGGCAATTTCCTCAAACTTTTGCCCGGGACATTCTAACAAACAATCTGCAAACATCCTTAGAAGTTTAAATCTGCAATCCTAGCTTCTTCGTGTTGTTTATGTCCCATGCAGGGTCAGTGTTTAACATGTTGCTCTAATACCACTTTGTAACGCACCCAACCCCAAGATGGGTCACGCCACTGCTAGAAATAGCTAAATAAAATTTTATGATACCAATCTAAATGTGGAAATAACACACACAACATGACATTCAAGCTTATACAATGGTTCATGTTAATTAAAAATGTAAATGCAAGTAATTAAACATACACAACAAAAACTAAACACATTCGACAACATAACTAGAGATCTGCGTGCATTAGTCTACTCACAACATGCAACAATAACCCAATATATCTAAAAGTGAAATGCACAACATCTATATCAACATTTAACATAAATAAATACAACAAACAAGAACAATAATCTTATGAAATATGAAACCTGTTGCAAAGGACAGATGTTCCTCCCAACCATAGAATTTTTGTTCAAGTTCTCAACAACAAGTCACCCCTGAGCTGGGGTTGTGAATCCACAAGAGACAGTGGTCCCTAAAGCTAGCTAAAGTCCCCCTCTCAACAAGCAATTCCCACAACTAATTTCAGTCCATCAGTTCTCTTCCCCATACCCTGCACAACCGAGGGATGGGATACCCCTTCACTACTCATAGTCCCTAAGGCCCTCCCACTCCCCTCTAGGGATTCCAGCACAGATTGGACAAGAAATATCTCTTTTGGGACCTCAAGAATTCTACAGTTGCAACAGGAATTTGCACAACAACAAAACGTTTGCTTCTCTTGACAGTTTTCAAACACAATATTGCTCGCATGCCCGCAACCTCTCTTCCCATGAAAATATAGCTCCAAACAATTACCATACATGCCCACTATGGATGCCTTCAAGCTTCAGCACTTAGAACTCTCTTGTTGTCCAAAAATCTCCCTGTTGTAACTGTTATGCATCCAAAAACATGAATGATTAATTATGCCCCCTCCACCCATACGAATTTCCTCTATTTTCCCAAGACAGTTGACTGCTCACTTTATCCAATTTTGATTGTACTTTAGCCCCATGCTCCCCAATAACTATAGGATGTGATTTTTGCACCCACCCTCTTACATGAGTTTAATGATTGAGCTTGCATACACTCAATCAGAAAATAGAAGGTTCATAGTAAGGATAATTTAGAAAGAAAAGGGTTTGGGTTTAATAGACATGGGTAAACTCTCCCTCTTGGACCCCTTCCCTCTCTTGTGGAAACTAATCCCTCAAATCTTCGTCTGTTTCCATTTGCAATTGGCGATACATTTTATTTATTATATTCAATATACCTCATTTACATATTACATTGCTTGGCCCTCGTCCATACATTACATTTACAATATGCATCGCTAGTGTAGGGTTTGAAAACAGGGATGTTACAGGGAACTTGTTGTCTAGCACCCCTTGCTACAATAAACGAAAACAACTTGAATTTTCCAATGCCATGCCCTTTGGTCAACATTATGACCCTAGCTAATTCTTGGACTTCCTTGCATTTTTGCTTAGCTCGAAATCCTCTCCTGCTTGCTTGGGGCTCGTAGAATCTTTCATGGTCCATTTGTTGAGCATGTAGCCATCATTCCTTCTTCAGATTTCCCATTGATCACTAGTGCCAAGTATATCTTGTCGAGCAAGGGGTCCTTTGCTTGACAAACTTTCCCTTACATGTATTTCACATTCTTACCCCTCGACCTACCCCTTGCTTAGAGAAACAACATACCCTTGTTCTTTCATTGCCAAGCATAAGGTTCTAGGTATACCAAGTATTTGCTCGATGGATAACACCTAGTTAAACTCTCATGAGATTGTACCCAAACTCAAAAGAAAGTGACACTAGTACACAACTTGAGCCAAGAAAAAAGGATTAAATGAGACCAAACTTAAATTGTAGGGAAGCACTAACATTGAAGGAGAAAGAAGTATTAAATGCTATGAAAATGGGAATATTCATTGAAATTCAATAGGTACCCCCTAAAATGGGGGTAACAATAGAGAATACAATGATGACCAATGTTGAGAATCACCATGAAAAAAATGCTCAACATAGTCACTTTGAATCATTATAGTCTCCCAAATACCTTGACACAAACCTATTCGAAATCGACGAACCAAACACACGTTAAAAATAAAGACTCCCTTCACACAAGCCTCTTCAAAACTCGTGGAACAAACACGAATTTAACTGAGCATATGCATGAACACTCACATTGGAGAGACAAATCCCATAATGTTGTCAAAAAAAAGTCTAAAAGATGACATAAAAGGTGACAAAGAACAGGTCAATGTTGAAAGTGATCCAACAGATTGCATGTGAGTGTCAAAGATCAATGAGAATACTCCAATCATGCAAACTTAAGTTTTATTGGTGTTGAGAGCAATCTAACATAGACATAATTAAGGCAACAATGGAAGATCAACAAGAATGCCTCGAACAATGAAACAAAGAGACCACATGCTTTTTGAGAAAGAGGGTCAAAAAATTCAACAAATGCTCTAAACACCATTTGTGACAACATGGTCTTCCCATCATTAAATCGCCTTCCACCACATACATACAAAAAAAAAGCAAAAAAAAATGGTTACCTACAGAACACTATCAAAAAATTTGAGTTGATGTAGCATTAAGTGCTCTTCAATTCCCTTTTGAAGCACAACAATTGGATGTCTAAGAGGGTAGAAAAACTTTCTACAATGCAATTCATTGTTTTTCGTCAACAAAATGAGCAATTATGAAAGGCCAACTTTCAAAGGCCACATCTCCCTCAATACTACTTAGAGCCTTTATGATGACCCCTTTCCGGAAGCTCTCAAAATTTTCTTTCAATGGAATTGAAAAGAATTTAATCAAATTGTTGAGTAGTGAGATATTCTTGCCTCGAGACATTGTTCTCCATCAACAAAATGGGTTGGAGAGTCGACTTTCAAAGGTTGTATCTACCTCAATAGAGCTCAAAACCTTTTATTGTGACCCCCTTCTAGAAATATTTCAAAATTTTCTTTCAAATCACACTAAAGAGAGCTTAATCGAAATCCCAAACAACGCAATATTCTTACCATAAGATAGAGCATTGTTTTCTGAGAACGAAAAGAGTAATTTAGAGATGTCAAATTTTAAATCTCACTCAATATTGCTTAGAACTTCTATTTGACAAACCATGATTGAATAACTCCATGCATAAGTTGAATTTTATTAAAGAGAGCCAGATATAGATACATTCAAACAAGACCTTTGGTTTCATCTTCCCGTTGGCCCATTCATTGTTCCTGTTCACCTATGACTTTTAATAATTCTAAATAATAATATTTACAAGACACCATAACCCCTAGGATTAGGTATCTAACATTCCCCCGTTAATCTGAAGGGGTGTTTGTGAGTCCAAGCATCCTTCTGAACTTGTCAAACTTTTCTCTTCCAAGCGCTTTGGTGAAGATGTCTGCAATTTTCTCATTTGTGGAACAATGTATCAAATGAATGGCCTTAGCCTCTCCATGATGTCGAATCAAATGGTACTTCATGTTGATGTGCTTTGTTCGATCATGGAATCTAGTATTCTTGGCCAACTTGATTGCAGAAGTGTTGTCAATCAAAAGTGGAGTAGCATTCCCCTATTTCTCCTACAAATCCTCAAGTGTTTTCTTGAGCCACACAATCTCCTTTGTCGTCTCTGCAGTAGCCACATACTCTACTTCTATAGTGGAATCTGTTGGAACAAATTGTTTGCGTGATCTCCAAGAGATAGTTGTTGATCCAAGACTCATGAGGTATCCTAAAGCAAACACTCTCTTCTCTTTATCTCCATCAAAGTCTGAATTTGTATGTCCAATGATTTTGAAGTCCTCCACCTTAGAGTATTTGAGCCCAAAGTCTAGAGTTCCCTTTAATTACCTTATAATTCTCTTTGCAGCACACCAATGTCCTTCACAAGGTTTTTTGTATGAACCTAGAGAGCATCCCAATAGCAAATGAAATATTCAGTATAGTAGAGGTAAGGTAGATAAGACTCCCTACAAGTCGTCTATATTTAGTTGCATCATCAAATTCATTCCTTTCTTTTGATGTTAGCTTCAAATTTTTCTCTAGTGGAGTAGAGAGAGAATTACAATCAACCCATGCAAAATTTATTATTTATTCAACAACTCCCCAATGTAATTCTTTTGGGAAATGAATATATGCCTTGCATCACGAGTTACTTCAATACCCAAGTAGTAGTGATGATGTCCCATGTTTGTCATCTCAAAACCCTTCTTCAATTCTTTCTTTATGGATGCAATATATGTGTCATTGTTTCATGTTACCAAAAGATCATCTACATACACCACAAGATATACAATAGTTTTGCCAACTTTCTTGACAAAGTTGCATCACCACCATTAAAATGCTTGAAATTGATCTTCAAAAGATGCTTAGTTAGTTCTTCATACCATGCGCAAGGTGCTTGTTTTAGACCATACAAAGACTTGATAAAGCTTGCATACCTTATGTTGTTGATCCTTCATAGCAAATCTGTTCGATTAAGACGTGTAGATATTCTCTTTCAAGTCTCCATTCAAGAACGGTGTCTTCACATCCATGTGATGAATCTTCCACCTATTATGTGCTACCAAAGCCAACAAAGCATGAATGGTAGCCCATTTCACTATGGGGGAAAACTCTCATTATAGTCTCTGTCTTCTTTCTATGCATATCCTTTTGCCAAAAGCCTCACCTTATGCTTATCAACTAACCCATAGGATTTGTACTTGTTCTTGTAGACCCACTTGCAATGAATTGGTTTAGTTCCAAATGGAGGATCCACCAACTTCCATGTCTCATTCTTGATGAGAGCATCATACTCCTTCTGCCTTCTATGTCTCATTCTTGATGAGAGCGTCATACTCCTTCTACATAGCTTCTTTCCACTCATCATTAAAAACAACTTCTTCAAAGGAAGTTGGTTCAAAGTTAATAGATAAATTCAATTCACAATCATATGAAACATCCATATCATTGACATCACCTGAATTTGAATCATCTACATTGCCTTCATCATCTTGTCTTGTTGAAATTTGAGTTCTTGTCTTTCCAACCCCATAAGGATAAACACTTTCAAGTGTCTTTATGAGCCAATTTGGATATTTTTGTGATGTTCCAGGTTCCTCATCTGATTGAAATGGTGTTGCATTCCCATCAAGATTCAACCTTTCAATCCTCCAAATAACATCATCCAATTGAACCTCATGTTATGATGAAAGGGTTGGATCTGCATGAGGGGGAGATGGCACTTCAAAAGGAGATTCTAGAGATTGACCCAAGATAGGGATCCTCCCCTTAAGATATGGAATATTGTTTATGGGAAAAGGGATCCCCTTTGTGCAACAATTATATATATATATATATATATATATATATATATATATAGATAAGTATTTTACCATTTTGTAAAATGCAAGTTAATAATATCAATGTTATTATGCTAATCCATTATTCCTTACCCTGAACAAGTAATACATAACCCTATTTAACCACCAAGCCATTAAATCTCTAACCCCTAGCACAATAACCCCATAAATTTAAGTTAAACATGAACCACTAACCCACGTCGCCACATACATTCAGTGATGACATTTGGTTCCATACATGAAACACGAACCCACACCATAGCCACATACATTCAGAGATGACCTTTGGTTCCATCTTCCCATAGGCCCAATGATTGTTCTTGATTATTTATAGCTCTTTATAATTATAAATAATAATATTTAGAATATTGTTTACAAGACACCATAATCCCTAGGATTAGGTATCTAACACAATTATGAACTCTCGAAATTTGTTTCCAACTAAAAGTTGTGACTTTTAGTAGTTGAAAATGTGACTACAAACAACCAAAATTCAAATTTGATACCATGTAAAGAAAAATATTTAATCTCTTGGAATTGATTTTCCATTATCATAAAAACTTAACACATCTCTAACAAACGAAATATCACTTATTATAATACCATATTAAAAACTATATAATAAATAATTAATTATATATAATTAACATTCTCAAACCTAAATAAAAATACTCTAACACATGATAAGAAATAAACACTAAATACTTTTTGATAAGAAATAAACACTAAATACCACTACAATAAGTACTCATTATTAAGATAACATATCACTTTGATCCCATTTGTTTTTGTGTACTCTTTGAAATAACAAGGATAACATATCAATTGACATCATTTGTCTTTGTGTTCAAGTACATAGACCACACTTTACAAATTTGAATCACACTTTCTAATTGATTTCGTGACAACTATTGTGGTGTTTCGTAACTTTTGTGGAGCTTGCATTTGAAAAATCAGAAGCTAGATTTGGATTTTTAAAATGACTTGAGTGTTGGTACATTGAGAATCATGAAATATGATAGAATATTTATAATATTTAATTTAATTGGTAAAGTTTTTTAAGTATCACATCATTTTTTTTTAATGAAGGAATAAATTCAACAACTTCAAATATTTTTTTAACTTCTCAATAATTTTATATTTTTAAATATTTTTAATTAATCCACCAAACATATTTTCAAATATTTGGATCTATAATATCTTAAATATTTTCATATACTCAAAAATTTTATCAGTAATCTCTTCATATACTTTTATTGCAATGGATAATATCTTAATTAAAAATCACAACTTTCCTTCCCATTATTTAAAAAAAAAAAAAAAATCCTACTACAGCCAAAATTAATATGAAAATTAAATTTTAAATTTAGGCCATCCATCCATTCAAAGCATTTACACATTACCCAAGTACAGCAACCCTGGTCAGTTGGTTCCAAAAATGTGGCTTTGTGTTTCAAAGACATGAGAGCTGAATCATAATTCTCCCGTTAAAATTTTAAAAAGCCTCAAAATAATTTCAACTATTACAATGAATGCTGACCAACCTGACAAGGAGCTGCACCTCACTCCATATGCAAATGAAGACTGCAGGTGAAGTAGAAACCTCAAAGTACAGATTGAATCTGTACTCCTTACAAATTTAATTTCATATGATTGCATATCATTCTCACTATAATCATTGGTTTGAATCCTTTGAATTGGAAGCACAATAGGAGATAACGGTACACATAAGAATGGAGGGAGATAACTACAGTATGTGCTACTAATTTCATGGGCAGAGAAAACTCAAACTACAGATTGAATCCCTCACAAATAATTTCATGGGCAGAGAAAACTCAAAATACAGATTGAATCCCTCATAAATTTAATTTCATATGGTTGCAAATCATTCTAACTAAAATCATTGGTTTGAATCCTCTGAAAATCATTGGTTTGAATCCTCTGAACTGGAAGCACAGAAGGAAATAATGGTGCACATAATAGAGGAAGATAACTACAAAATTTGCATACTAATTTCATGGGCAGAGAGGTAGTATGGATCGATACCTATTGGTAAGCAGGAGGAAGAGGGTATTTGCAGAAATCGAATCCAGTGGCATTCCCCTTGGCAATACACAGGAAAAGCCTTTCATACGCGGAAGCCATTTTCACCGCAGTGAATAGCTCCTCCGCCCTGCTCCTGCACGCCGCCCCCTTCTTCTCCAGAACCCACTTGCCGTCCTCGATAACTGTATCCAATGCAGTCCGGAGAGATCCGAGCTTGGGACTGAACGTGTACCCGAAATCCCCGCTCACCAACACGCTCTTCGTAATGCTGCTAAAATGCGACGCCAGCAGTGGCTTACCGCACAGCATGGCCTCCATGAGCGTGTGATCGAGTCCCTGGGCTCTCAGCGTCGGATTTACAAAGACATCAAGGGCATTGTAGAAATCCCCCAACTGAGCCGAGCTCAGTGGCCCTACGATCTTCACATTCGGCGCCAGTTCTCGGTACCGGGAACCCCAGGGTCCATCGCCGGCGATCAAGACGAAAATATCAGAATAATTTCCGGTCTGCAGAAGGGTTTTAAGGGCTTCGAACATAAGCGGGTGGCCCTTGTCCTTCACCAGCCGGCCGGCCATGCCCATAACCAACCGGGCCCCCTGCGGCACGCCGTACTTTAACCGGAAAGCAGCCCCGCGGACTTTAGCCGGCCTGAAGAAACCCTCGTCGACGCCATTGACGATAATGTGGACATTCCGCAGCGGCAGCATGTAGACTGTCCTCAGGATTTCCCCCACGGCGTCGCTGGTGGCGACATGGTGAGAGTATTTGGTAAAGAATTTTACTTCCTCTATGACTCTCTGTACACGCTCTGTTATGGCCTTGTGGAGGTCGAGGGGTCGAGCCTCGGCAGAGCTCCGCGTGAGATCTTGGACGATGTCCGACTGTATTGTCTCGTAGGCGATGCCGTGCCAAGAAACGACGACGTTGCTGAAGTTCCGAGCGCGGCCATGCGGCAGCGCCACGCTTTCCGTGTGGATTATGTCGAAACCCTCATTGAAACCCTCGCCGGCTAGGGTTTCGTTGGCCCGCAAGAACTGTT
>JASDQU010370665.1:37692-62785 GCA_032191745.1 Picea mariana | reverse complement strand
TTGGAGAACTTTCTATTTATGGAAAGTGGTTAACCCTAAAATAAGGAAAATAGGTTAAGTGACCTAGAAATGATTTAAGTGACCTAAAAATGGGTTAAGTTACCTAGAGGATGAAAGTATAAATAATATAGGAATGGTCTCTTGTAGATCATCCTTTTTGTGGATCAATGGAGAGCTTCTTGTGAGAATATTTTTTGGAGTATTGATGGAGAGCTTCTTGAGCACTTTTGGCGTGGAACACTTGAGAATATTGAAGATATATAGGTTAATGAGGTAAAAAATGATATCTAATCCAAATTTCATAGGTAAGGTGAAGAAAAGAGGGCCGAAATTCAAGGGAGGATAAATTCTTTTCATGATGCTTTCTAAGGTATGTTATTTACGGGTCATCTCACCATTGTCGTAATAATTTTTTTTTCTATAATGATTCAGATCATGAGATTGATATGACATTTAGGAAACATATCCAAGTACCTGTGGTAAAAAATTTAGCTTGTGGGTCGTTGTATTTTTGGACATAAACTCCGTGGAAGATAGGGTTTGTGGCTAGTCCCTAAACTAGTCTAAAACAGGTGTTTTGGGTAAAAGCGTCATAACTTCTTCATAATAGATCCAAATTCAGTGAGGAAAATTGTGTTGGTTATATTATAGTATGTAGTATGATGTGTAATAGGTTCAGATCTAATCAACATTATTCCATGCGGGGAACGCTCTACAAGGTCACTCTCTAGAATAAGCCATAATTCAGAAAGGTATGCCATTTTTGCTATAAATCTTTTTCTAAGAGGTTCCAAGTAGTGACACATAGATGAATTGAATAAAACACACTGAATAAAATTGTGTATCATTTTTAGATATTTATTCATTACAGGTACAAAGTTACGATTATTTCAAGTTAGGGTTGTTGACTAATCCAAAACTAGTCATGGTTGAGACAAGCATTTGATGAGTTAGCACATATATGAGGTGTATAGTTGATGATGTTGGTACATATTGATGAGTCATTGTTGATGAGTAGTTGAAACATGATTGGTATATACTTGGTACATGGTTGGATGCACTTGTTTATGGTACAGGTTCATTCTAGGTTGTTTGGCACAAGTTGGTGCAGGGTTGATGCACTTGTTTATGGTACATATTGATATCTGTTGAGGATTGTTGCCTCATCTTAGTTGGTGTTGACAATGTAAGTTGAGTCTTTCATATAGAGATGGTTCTCTTGTAGAGTTGTACTCTATTCATTTGTTGCTGAAAAACCCCTAGATTGAAGTCCATAATAAAAAGAAAAATTGTACATACATCTTGTGTTCTTTGTGTTCCTTGTGGAGATGATTTCTTGATGATATATTGCTGATATATGTTGCTGATATGTATTCAATCTAACTGATTATAAATTAAAAAAATGAGTAATGAGTAAATTTTAAATGTTAACTAAAGAGTTTTGTGTAAGAGGGAAGTTTTGGGAAAAATATCCCCACACTCATTCACCCCCCCTCTAAGTTTGGTAGGTGTGTACAACACTTTATATAGTTATATGACATGGATCTGCAGTGTATTTGATTGGAAACCATGATTTTATTTCATCCCTAGCATGGGTATGCCCGCCTCGGTGAGACAAATTGTTATTTTTGCAGATGGCACCTCTTGAACTTTGGTCCCTGGGCTCACTCGCATAGTACAATGGTGAAGATTTGTAATGTATTTCAGCCATTAGATGCTCTTTTGACCTCACACATTAGGGGACATATGTTATAACCCTAAATTGCACCAGACATGCATACCTAACATCGGGCCATCTAACTTGCTATCTTTTCCAAGCCATCACTGAACAAGCTCTTCAAAAAAACATTTCTTTGAAGGTATGCATGCCCTGCACCACTATTGACCATGTACACATGCATGCTAACCGACTACAACCCGCGTACACTCACAAAATATCGCGAAAAATGGAAAATTGCATAGGATACTGGTTTCCAGGCCATTACTTAGCTGTTTGACTGCCTATAGCCAGTCACCAACAACCGTTACTATCCATTTTGGACTATAAAAGAAGGGGTTGGGGTCCCATTGCAAGGAGAAGCATGAGAGCAAAGAAAATATGCCCATTTTATCAATCCCCCTTTGCCCCAATTGAAAATCCCTTGCCATTTCCCTAAGAGAGAACTGAAGAGGAGAAGAATATGTGGAAGCAGTTGGTGCATGGTGATGAGGAGCCCAGGACCAAGTTCGAGGAGCAGTGCCAGTCTCATGTTGTAAGCAAGTTTTGTGAGATTAATATAAAGAAGTACATATTTTTCCTGCCAAATGACGTCTCAAAGTTATATGATTTGTTTACATTTCTTTTTTATGATGTCTAACCCACTAATCCTTATGTAGAATGCATGCTTGTAGTTTCTTGTTTTCCTTTTGATGAATGTAGGTCAGCCTTGGGAGGAGATTTGCAGTTAGGAAACAACCAAGCGCAAATGGATCGACACCGGACGCAGAGTTTAAGGTAGGCCTACTGGATCCCTCTCTCTTGTCTTTTATGTATGATTGTGGGGTAACATTGGGATAGTGATTAAAAGTAGGAGACTTTAGACGGTTTTCTCTTCCTACACTTTAGACCCTTGGTGTAGTCCGTAGAGGGTTTTTCCCGCTATAGCAGAGAGGAAACATAATAGGGAGAGAAGGAGAGGGAAATAAGGAGAGGGAGAGGGAGAGAGGAATATGAAGGAGAGCATAGGAGATAAGGAAAGTAAGGTGAAGGAAATGAGGTAGGAAAACCCAAATATGATTTTTTTAATATATATAAAACTTTAAAAAATCGAATAAAAAATAAGTAAAATTGAAATTTTATCTCCAAAAATCAAATCTTTTTCCCTCCAAAATTTAAATCCTCTGAACAAAAATCAAAGCCCATTTTGTTTTAAATTTTCACATTTAAAAACATGGGTAAAACCATGAGAAAATCTACTTGTGAATTCAAGAGAGATGTTCATTCCCCACAAATGTTCCTTGCTTATGGATCATGAATGCCCCAACAAATCCCTTTCATCTCCAAAAATATCTAACCCAAAGACCCATCTCAAAATGATTGAGGAAACCCACATTCAACTTATATGGAAAATGCACACTAAGTGCAGTGTAAATATTGATTATATATATATATATATATATATATATATATATATATATATATATAATCGCATTAGCATCATAGGTGTTCACTATAATGATGTTGATAAAATGTGCATTTCAAGAAGGGCCATTTACATGTCACCATAGCTTTGTCTATGCATCATATTTGCATCAGAGTGTCATTTTAGACTGATATAAAACAATTTTAATGAAAGAAACACACAACCTTTGCATTTTTGTGTGTCATTTAAGCATAGCTGTAAATTTTATGGTTGCATCATGTTTCAAAATTAATCAATTATAATATATTTTTAATAATTATAGTAGCTTTAAAAATTAAAATTATCAGTGTTTAGTATTATTAATTATTATTAGTATTCCAAATTTGTGATTATTAAAACAAATTTATTATTATTAGGTAATTGTATTATTATAAAATTATTTAATAAAATTATGAATAATTTTAATTAACAATAATACCTATTATTTTATAATTACTATTATTTTTTTTTTTAATTATAATTTAGGCATGGAAATTGTGGGCTATCAAGAAACAATAAAATATGATTACGGGGTTGGGATACCACAAATATTGATGAAAATGCATTATCCCCATACAAACATATCGTTATTCTTAAATCCCAAATATTTCATGTGGTGATAGCTGCAAGATATTCTATGTTCACTCCATTGAGGGGATTCGATTCCCTTTAACTCAATAGTAGGAATCACACCTGAAGATGAGGTGCAGGGAAAATTTTAAGAACCCCCCTAAATTTATATATATAATAAATGGGTGAATCCCCATGACACATGGGAGAGTGTGAAGGCTATTTTATCAATAACATAATATGCATATATAATTTTCTGGCAAATATTTCACCAAATTATATAATGTTGTAAATTTTGGGAGAATCTTTCTCAAAATTATAAAATCTTGTGAAATTGTGGCGAATTTTTACATAATTATAAACATTTTAAAAGTATTGGAGAATATTTTAAAAGTCTATTAATTTAAATAAATTCGAATCAATGTTTGATCTTGGAAGTATTCCAAGAAAATATGGTATTGAAACATCATGTTGAAACACATTGCACGCATGAAGAACACTATGCAGAATTAATAAGAATGTTCAATGAATGCAGATATGTTGGTGCTGAAACACCATGCTGAAGCACACATGAAGAATATCTTAATATACTCAAGTGAGGCATTGTTGGGTGCTAAAATTTCCCCTTTTTCCTTATCATTTCCATGCCATTTTCATCCCATTCTCTTGTATTAATTCATCCCTATTGTTTACATTTCCTATGAGAACATCAATCCCGGAGAAGGTACAATTCATTATTCATTCAACAATGTGTTATGTTAAAACTTAATTCATACTTTAGTTATAAACTAGGATGATGTTTCATTAGTCCTAATTTGGGTAATTACATAGTCATACATGTAAACCACAAAGATGTACATATATGCAAATATGTTGGTGATGAAAAAATTGGCTTAGGATGAAACACACTCCATGCAAGAAGAAGACTATGTAGAATTAATGAGAATGAATGTAGATATGTTGGTGCTAAAACACTGTGTTGAAACACATTGCACGCATGAAGAAGACTATGAATAATTAATAAGAATGTTCAATGAATGAAGATATGCTGGTGCTGAAACACCATGCTGAAACAATGTGTTGAAACATGCATGAAGAAGACCATGTTAATATATTCAAGTGAGACATTGTTGGGTGTAAAATTGCCCCTTTTTCCTTATCATTTCCATGTCATTTTCATATTATTCTCTTGTATTAATTCATCCCTATTCATCAATCCCGGAGCAGGTAAAATTCATTATTCATTCAACATTGTGTTATGTTAAAGCTTAATTCATATTTTACCTGTAAACTAGGATGATGTTTCCTTATTCCTAATTTGGGTAATAACACAATCATACCTGTAAACCATGGAGATGTACATATATGAAAATATGTTGGTGCTGAAACAATTGGCTTAGGATGAAACACACTCCACGCACGAAGAAGACGATGTAGAATTAATAAGAATGAATGAAAATATGTTGGTGTTGAAACACTTCGTTGAAACACGTTGCACGCATGAAGAAGACTATGCAGAATTAATATGGATGTTCAATGAATGGATATATGTTGGTTGTGAAACACCATGCTGAAACACCATGTTGAAACACGCACAAAGATGACTATGTTAATATACTCAAGTGAGACATTGTTGGGTGATAAAATTGCCCCTTTTGCCTTATCATTTCCATGTCATTTTCATCTCATTCTCTTGTATTATTTCATCTCTATTGTTTACATTTTCTACGAGAAAATCAATCCTAGAGCAGGTACAATTCATTATTAATTCAACATTGTGTTATGTTAAAACTTAATTCACACTTTACTCCTAAACTAGGATGATGTTTCCTTAGTCCTAATTTGGGTAATTACATAGTCATACCTGTAAACCACAAAGATGTACATAAATGCAAATATGATGGTGCTAAAACACTTGGATTAGGATGAAACACGTTCCATGCACGAAGAAGACTATGTAGAATTAATAAGAATGAATGCATAAATGTTGGTGTTGAAACACCGTGTTGAAATACCTAGTTGAAACACGTTGGATGTGTGAAGAAGACTATGCATAATTAATAAGAATGTTCAATGAATGAAGATATGATGGTGCTGAAACACCATGCTAAAACATTGTCTTGAAAAACACATGAAGAAGACTATTTTAATATACTCAAGGGACTCAGTGATACATTGTTGAGTGCTAAAATTGCACCTTTTTTCTTATCATTTTCATGCCATTTTCATCTCATTCTCTTGTATTAATTCATCCCTATTGTTTACATTTCCTACGAGAACATCAATTCTAGAGAAGGTAAAATTCATTATTCATTCAACATTGTGTTATGTTAAAACTTAATTTATAGTTAACTTGTAAACTAGAATGATGTTTCCTTAGTCCTAATTTTGGTAATTACACATTCATACCTATAAACCACAAAGATGTACATATATGTAGATATGTTGGTGCTGAAAACCATGTCGAATCAACTGGTTGAAACATGTTGTATGCACAAACAAGAGTATGAAGAATTATTAAGAATGAATGCATATATGCTAGTGCTGAAACACCATGCTAAAACATCGTATTGAAACACGCACGAAGAAGACTATGGGCCATGGCCCCACAGATTCCATCATATCCAGGTGGCAGATTTACTCCACCATTTTCATATGTGTTCTTCAGTAATAAGTATCTATTAATGGAAGGTATTGATAAGTTGAACGTAATCGCCACCTCAAATGTTTCTTGCTGGTGGTCATTGGTCAGTGTCCGCATGTACGTGTCCATGGTTTACAACCTACAGGTATGAATAGTCACTGCGACATGTGTTTGACATGATACTATGAAATACTGATTGTTCCATGCCCTTCCACATCACCAATATATTACCAATACCGTAAGTTCAAGTTGGCGGGTATTCCATCATCCCTGAATAAATTAACCAACCATTGCCATAAAAATTCAATAAGCATGGTTGTCAAATTGATTTTTCCCATGAAATTAGAATCACCACCACCTTTCCAAAAATACCAACAAATATCCTTCCATTGTTCCCGTGCGCTCATGAATGTTGAAGCTCATGGGCCTGTGTTGGGAGTTTTGAACCTGAAACTTCTTTGTAATACTGTAGCAACTAATTACACAGAAAAACATTCAGGATGGGAGGATTTGCAGTCCGTCATGAACCAATAACCCTCGATGCCCTGCGTCGACGCCCAAAATTCTACATAATATTTGAAGACACAGGATGACTATCATATTTCAAGTGGTTGGACGAGTTTGACAGTGATATTTCCCTAGAATTCGCCAGGAATTTAATAGGAACCCATTCAGATGTTAGATGTTTGGATATTAGTGTAACATAGGTGGTTATATCCTCTATTACGGGGCTTCCTAGCATCAATGTTGGCACAGGGGAAGACCCAGGGTTCAACGCTTCAACAACACACCAAAAAAACCCTAACTATCGACCCTTTCGGCAACACCTGCGATGTAGATGAAGTCTCACCCAAGGTAGAGGCAGGGGTGGTTGTAGGAATCAAATGTTTGCAACCTAGATGGGACACATATCTATGATTATACCACTTAACAAAGCACTTAGCAGTTAACATTCATCAATAATTAACCCTTATTAACATTGCAGATCCAAACCTTAATTATAGAACAACGTAGTATTTTACCAGATCTAACACATCTAAGCACTTAGCACATGGAAAAAGATCATATCTAACATTTATTCAAATCATTTAAGCATTAAGCTATCATACGAGATTCATATAAACATTCATTACTACACTTAAGCTTAAATTATATACACAAGACAATAACCATAATGCACAAAGAAGCCATAACACAGGATATACATGGTACACCCTAGTGTGGGGCTACGTTCACCAACTCTTCTCTTGTTTATTATATTCTCTCTATATTCTACAAGCACAGAGCATCAAAACCCTACTCTGAAGAGGATAGGATATATGCACACACCTCACCAAATCCTCCTTCCCCGAGCCAGGTTTAAGCACAAAGCCTTCTTATTGTCTATACACAAGCTTCTTACAATCACTTTCACTTAGCTCTGCAAGTTCTTAACACATAGTATGCACAAAGCATCCACAAATATTCTCACTTTAGCTCATTGGCCTCTTACTACATTGCCTAGATATCTATTTATACATTACAAAATGAGCCCAAACATGGTTAAACCCATGGACCGACATCCCATACATGTTACATAAACCCTAATCTGAAAACTGTCCTAAAAAGGGGCCGAGATCCTGCGATCTCCTCTTCAACTTGCGCTCCACCTTTGACCAGCCCGTTGAAGTCCAAAAAGAGGTCAAACATGACCAACGATCTCCAAAACTTGGTCAAGGGCCAACAGGCCCCCAACACTCAGTTGTGATTCATCTCGAATCACTTTGGTCTGGGTAACTCTACCTCAAAATCCTCGAGCTTGGCTCGAGCTGCTTCAACCTGTTGCTGTGCCAAGGCCTCCTGATTGGAGAACTCTTGAATAACTGCCTCTTTCATAGGTCCTTCTAAGTGTTGTTCTACTGAAGTGACTACTCGCTCCATCTCTGCTCCTTGGCCTTCAATCTCCTAAAAAAGTAGGCAAGTTGCATACTAGACTAGCTGGAGATTTTGAGTCACTTCCATGACTTTACTTTGTATGGCATGGACCTGTTGCTGAGGCGTGCATTGTTCTTTGGATATTTTTATTTGTTCAACCATTGACAAGGGATTTAACTGCGCTTGTACTATTGCTTCTTGTTTCTTTGCTTCCTGGAGCTATGACTCAAGTGTTTTGAGTTCAAGGTCCTTGGTAAGGCATTCATAAGTTTGTGCATTGTGACTACTTAGCTATTTACATTCCATAGCTAATGCTTTGATCCTTTCAACTACACTTCAGGAAGTTGCTTCTCTTTGGTCTCGCACTTCTTGTGGAGTGCTTGGCACTGTTTGTAGCTCCATTTTTGCTATTCTCTATTGAATCTGTTGAATGGCTTCCGCAAGATTTGCCACTTGAATCTCCACCAGGTCTTCCTCCATTTTCTCTAAGCCCATCACAGAGCGAAGTGCTCTGCGAACTTCTTCTTGAACTCTAACCTGCTCCATGAGCAATTGTTCTTTCTCTTGTTGGATCTGTGTTATATCCTCTTCAAACTTGATTTGGAGGTCATCCTTCTCTTGTTGCACAACTCGACGTTGCTATATGATTTCCTCTTATGCTTGCTTCAGGGCCACTGTGGCATGTTATTTTTCTTCCCACATGTGATGAAGGTGAGCTTCGGTTGCATCAGCTATTTTGCGGAGCTGGGTAGGTTGATCTCCCAACACTGGTTCTTATGGTGGCGGTGGCGCAGTGGACACTGCTCGAGTGGAGTGAAGGGCTTGCTGTACTCCTCTAAACTTTGATTCAATCCTTCCATGCATGGTTTCTTCTTTGGATTCAGTTCTCTGCAAAATATAATCTAAGGCATATGATACAACTACGATAATGAAGTCAAAGTCATCAACCAAAAGTACAGTCTATAGCTTCAACTTAATCTCTTTGGAATTCTTCCATGATGTAGGTTTTGTTGGGGAAACCTTAGTTTTCTTGGATGTATCTGCCTCTTCGAGGGCGTTCCTAGGCGGTGTTACTTTTCCTTGATTCAACTTGTCTTCTTCTTTGTCCATGTCATTGTCTCCTCCTCCTCTAGATGAATCTGATGCAGTCTCTTCTGATGTGTTCTATATTTGTAACATACTAGATATAAAAAGTATGCAAAACAAAAATAAAATGCTAGTAATGGTAGAATAACAACAATATAACCAGAACAATCACCACAATAGCACTGAAATGATATAAGAACAACAACAGAAATAACACTTTGATTCTAAAAGCAATGTTCACAGGCCTCTTCGAGGGGGCAACCTCCAGTTGAGTAGTGCTCTATTGCAATATTATCCAAGCTAGGGTTCTCATACCCTCAACTCCTATTTATACTAAATATGTCTATTACAAGAAGAATCTAGAGGAAGATCCTTCTAGAAGTGGAAGCTTCTATTAGGTCTTCTTACATCCGCCTTATTCTATTTTATTGAAATGAAATATTAATATTGACCTTTATTACATTTGAATATATTGTTCTACCTATGTGCGGGTTAGGACCTTAACATGTCTGCCCCCTTAAAAACAATCTTTTCCTCAAGGATTGAGATGAGGAAATTGCTACAGAATGGTAGTTGGTTCCCAAGTGGCATTTGCTGGAGTTGTATATTTCCACTGGACTAGCACTTCCTTGATGGTTCTCTGATGTAGGTGACGCTCACGTTGGTCCAAAAATGATTCTGGCTGTAGCCAAATGGATCCTTCTTCATCTAACTCGGGAAGGTTGGTTTGAATTTGGAACTTAGCTCCAATCACCTTCTTTAAGCATGAAACATGAAAAATAGGATGTAGCTTCGAATGGCTAGGAAAAGCTAACTGATAGGCTACTTGTCCCACACACTTGATAACGTTATAAGGACCATAAAATTTGGGCGCTAGATTCTGACAATGCTCGGCCTTAAGGGAATTTTTCTTGTAAGGTTGTAGTCAAAGAAACGCCTGATCCCCTACTAAAAATTGATGTTTAGAGTGACCTTGATCTGCTTGTTGCTTCATGTGATTTTGTGCCATGACCAAATTCTCTTTGAGGGTACAGAGAATAGCCTCTCGAGCTGTAAGTGTTTGGTCAATTGCCTGGACCTTCGAGGAACTCGGTAAGTATGAGAGAACTGAAAGTGGCTTCTATCCATACACATCTTCAAAAGGATTCATGTGTGTAGATGTATGGTATGAAGTGTTGTACCACCATTCGGCTAGGGGCAACCATTGAGTCCACTGCTTTTTCTTTTCTAAGGAAAAACACCTCAAATATGTTTCCAAACACTTGTTGACAAATTTGATTTGGTCATTAGTCTGGGGATGATAAGATGTGTTGAGATGCAATTCGGTGCCTTGTATCTTGAACATTTCTTGCCAAAAGTTGCTTGTGAAAGTTGGGTCGTGATCAGAAACAATAGAGTGCGGCATACCATGAAGCTTGAAGACCTGATCCATGAAAATTTGAGCCATCGTGGATGCTGTAGACGGGTGTTGAAGGGCGCAAAAATGAGCATACATGGAAAGGCGATCAACAACCACCATGATGATTGATTTATTTCCCGATTTGGGTAAGATGGTAATAAAATCCATAGAGATATCCTTCCAAATAATAGGTGGAATCGGGAGCAGTTGTAGTGTGCCTGAAGATTTTACTCATTCTCCCTTGTTGTGTTGACACACATCACATTCAGTGACAAAGTTACGAATGTCTTGTTTCATACCATCCCAGAAAAAGGAACGTTTGACCCTATCATAGGTTTTGGTGAACCCGAAGTGCCCTGCTGTGGGTGTAGCATGAAGCTCAGAAAGTACTGTGGATTTAATCTTTGATTGTTTACTTAAATACAAATGGCCTTTGTATCAAATTTCATCATGGAGCCAAGAGTACCCTAGGGAAGGTGAAGCATTGGACTACAATTGTTGGATCAAATGCAAACTTTTGGGATCTTATAGCCATTCCTTGCGAACGGCTTCGAGCTAATCTAGTACAATGAATGAAAGAGAAAAAAGGGATCCTTCATCTTCATACTTTTGGGAAAGTGCATCCGCAACCACATTGTCTTTTCCTTTCTTGTAAATGATCTCATAATCATATCCAAAGAACTTAGTCACCCATTTTTTTTGTTCTGGGGAGGAAATGCATTGTTCCATAAAATGCTTGAGGCTTTGATGGTTTGTATTAATTTGGAAATGTTGCCCCAATAGATAAGGGAGCTACAGATCAACGACATGCAGAATAGCCAACATTTCCTTTTCATAGATGGATTTTCCCAGATTTCTTTTAGATAGTTGCTTACTGGTAAAGGCCAAAGGTCGACCCTCTTGCATAAGGACAACACCAATTCCTTTCCCTGAGGCATCACATTCCAACACAAAGGTCTTTGTAAAATAAGGAAGGGTGAGGACTGAAGTGGTGCACATGGCCATTTTCAAGGTTTGAAAAGCTTGAGCAGCGGCTGGAGTCCAATTCAAAGAGTTCTTTTTTAGGAGAGTAGTGAGAGGTGTTGCAATCTTCCCATAATTATTAACAACCTTGCGATAATACCCTATTAAGCCCATAAATCCACACAGGCTCTTAAGAGTCTTTGGGTGAGGCCAGTATTGCATAGCTTCAATATTTTTAGGATCCACCCTAACACCATCCTTGCCAACTAGATGACCCAAGTATTTTACTTATGAGGCACCAAAATCACATTTAGACTGTTTCAAGAAAAGTTGGTGTTGAGAGAGTAGATGGAGAACTCGATCCACATGAGCAAGATCCAGGTTTTTCTATAGATGAAGATATCATCAAAGAAAACTAAGACAAAATGGCAGAGAAAAGGATGAAAGACATGATTCATGAGGCTTTGGAAGGTGGAGGGGGCATTACACAAGCCAAAGGGAATGACCAAAAACTCATAGTGACCCTCACAAGTTCTAAAGGAAGTCTTGGGAATGTCTGCCTCTTTTATATGTATATGGTGGTAGCCCGAACGAAGATCAAGTTTGGTGAAGAATTGGGTGCCACTCAAGACACATTCACCAAGAACCTTCTTTCTTCAGGACCATGATCACAGGAGAAGAGTAGGGGATCGCACTAGGGGGGATAACACCTACATTAAGGAGTTCCTATACCATTTTGTCAATTTCATTTTTTTTGGAAAAGGGGTGACGATATGGACGAATATTGGGAGGAAGGCTTCTGGGTACAAGGGGAATGGAATGATCATGAGCACCAATGGAAGGAGGGAGTCCTTGGGGAGTGGAAAAGATCAATTGATGTCTAGAAAGGATGGCTTGGAGGTATTGCGGGACCGAGGGTGTCTCTGTTGCTTGTATGGCATGGAGTTGGGTGATAACACCAGAATGACCTTTTTTGAGCAGCTTTTCCATGTGATGGGAACTAATGATCTCAGGTGATCTAGCAGTGATGCCTTGGAACTTATATTGGTGGCCCTCCTGGTCAAATTGCATGGTTAAGTCTTTAAATCCATGAGAATGGGACACAAATTCCTTAGCCAGTATTCACCCAACACAATGTCACAACCTCCAATGTCGATAGCAAACATATGGGATTTCAGGTGGTAGTCACCAATTTGGAGATGCACATTTTCAAAACGCCCTCTACATTTCATGGAACCACCATTGACAATCATGATTTGGAAATTATTGACGACATGGATGTAGCAATGAGTTTCTTGGGCAATGTGGCGATGACTAAAATTATGGGTGCTGCCACTATCAACCAGAATGATGACATTATGATGATGGATGTAACCGATTAGCTTGAGGGTTTGGGGAGTGGAGAATCCAGTAAGATAATTAAGGGAAATGACCGGTTCTACTTCGGGAGGGTCTAAGGAAGGGGTTATGTCAGTGGATTCAGGTGACTCAGACACAAGAGGAGTTTCTACATCCTCTTCCGAAATATCCTTTGAGATGGCCATAAAAAGATTTTTTTCTTTACACATGTGGCCCAGGAAATATTTGTCATCATAGTTATAACAAAGGCCTTTGAGTTGGCATTTAGACATTTCATCCCTGGTCAATTTTTGGATCTTTAGTGGAGCATAGGGAGTAGTGGGATTTACTGGTTTAGGGTGAGGGATAAATGAGGGTTTTTGGTTTTGAGAAGATACAAATTGTTGTGCTTATTTATCTATTTTAGTAGCCTCCACCCAACTCTGAGGCTGAGCCATGAGCACATGGGCTTGAATCTCATCCTTGAGGCCGCTGATAAAACACTCTAGAAAAAAGGCATCAGACATGCCCCCTGTTGTAAAAACTAGGCGCTCAAAGGAAACTATAAAGTCTTCCATTGTTCCTAATTGTTTCAACTTTTTCAAACGACCCAAATGGTTGGTGTCAGTGTCAAGGCATTCATAAATCTCTGCCACAAAGTGTGTCCAAGCAATATACCCTTGACCAGAAGTTTTTCTCCATTGCCACCATTGCCAACATTCTTGATCTAGATGGAGAACACCATACTGGAGTGTGGCCAAGTCATCTGTAATTCTATATAAAGAGAAATAATAATCCATTTGGGTTACCCAACCAGTGGGGTCCGAGCCATCAAATTTGGTCACATCCACCCGCAGAAGGCGTATGTCATGTTGAAAGTGATGGTTCTGAAAGTTATGGGAATGAGAAGAATGGTCACCTTTAGTATGTGGAGGTGAGGAGGAGGAAGGGTTATCTGTAGGGATATGCAGTTTGGTGCAGAGTGTCGAAAAGACAGATTCAAGTTGGGTGGTGAGGTCTTGTTTGATTTCCTCCATTGAGGACTGCATGGTTGTATTGATGGTGACAACATTGGCACTGATTTGTTTCACTTATTGTTGGGTTTTGATGAGACCATATTGCAAGGTGTTGAAGCGAGCTTCCAAGTCTTGGCTACGGGTATGGGCCATGAGGATTTTGGGGGAACTAAAAAGGGGTGGGTGGGGTAAACAAATTTGCCGAAAAATGATATGGATGAATGTGATAAGGGTGAAGAGATGAACCCAATGGAATAGGTCTCAAATACTCATGGCATAGTTATACTCCGCTCTGAAGAATACTGTAGTGATGAAATGCCCAAATGCTTAACCAGGAAGAAATGTGTAGTGATTTGGAAACTCGAACATAGTTGCACAGCAGTAGATCTTGTCTGTTTTAATTTGTTTATGTTTCTGTTCACAAGGGTTATGCATTCAAGGGTTCTACAAACAAGGGTTTTATCTATTCTATAGCTCTCTGATATATGTGTGGGGTCCAACAGTAGTACTCGGACCAATATCTTAGGGCACTAACTAAGGAGGATAGACCGTACCCTTAGCCGTACTACCTGACTACCCAGGTACCAGAGAGTATCTTCCTGAGTGTTGTTCTCGGTAACACTATAGCAGTCAGGCGACTCATTGGTTTATCTAAAGAGGGATTCAGGTAATCTAGGCCAATCCGTACACAGGTGTTGTATGATGTGCTACCACTCGAAGGGGTACCAACATGGGTTACAAGGGTGACCAATAGATGTGTGCTTAAGAACCACTTGTATTTCCTACATGTATGAATCCCTCACCCGTGGGTTTATGTGTGTAATGAAATATCTCTGTGGCTTAATGACGTCAGAATACATCTCTACCCTAAAAAAAATAAATTAACCCACACTTTCTGCCAAGGAAAGTGCTCTGATACCACTTGTAATATACCAGATATAAAAGGTATGTAGAATATAAATAAAATGGTAGTAATGGTAGAATAACAACAATATAACCAGAAAAATCACCATAATAGCACTGAAATGATATAAGAACAACAACAGAAATAACACTTTGATTCTGAAAGCAATGTTCATAGGCCTCTTCGAGGGGGCAACCTCCAGTTGCGCAGTGCTCTATTACAATATTATCCAAGCTAGGGTTCTCATACCCTCAACTCCTATTTATACTAAATATGTCTATTACAAGAAGCATCTAGAGGAAGATCCTTCTAGAAGTGGAAGCTTCTATTAGGTCTTCTTACATCTGCCTCATTCTATTTTATTGAAAGGCCTTATTAATACTGACCTTTATTACATCCGAATATATTGTTCTACCTATGTGCAGGTTAGGACCCTAACAATATTTTATGTACATCTTCCTTCTTTTTATTCCTACTACTGCTGGGTGCATCATACTCTTTGTGAGTAACAACCGGACTTCCAATGAGGTTGGGATCAGACAGTGCTGCCTGGTCGACTGGTATAAGGAACTATGCGGGCCATTCCTTAGTGATTTCTTCTAGGTCCTCCTCTATGGGCTTGTAGTAGGACTAAAGCTCTTATTTACTTTCACTTGTGTGTGCAATAATATAAATAAAATGCCTATCTGTGTGGAACTTCATAAGGGGCTTGAACCTATCTAGGGTATTCAACATCATACGAGGGAAAGACTTAATAGCCCTATTCAGCTGCAGGTAGTAGGTACAGAATATTGTGTTCGACTGCCATTATTTCCCCATATCGCTCGAATACCAGAGTGTGGTGAACTTCGTAGCTAGTGGCTCGAATGACTCAATGTTAGAGAAGGTCGCACCTTCCCACATCTCCCAAGTAGTGAATGCAATGAGGATCAACAACTGGCTAAAATGGAACTCATAGCCCTGATCCTAAGCTTCAGGACAATCTAGTTCTAACTGATTGACTAGGTAACTGGCCCAAATCATCTGTAGTCCTTGCACGCATTTTTCTGCGAGGTCAACGACAAACCCTGTAACCTACATGGTTCTGTTCTTTCAGACTAGCTTACCAACAATCAACTAGAAAGAAAGACGCACTATGCCATTCTGAATGGAGGATACCTTGTAGCCTCATGTCCCTTTATCTACATCATCGTAGGTGTCTTTGATATTTTGTGCCAGGGCACTGTTTGCAGCCTTCCTTAGATAAAATTCTTGCGGGTCTAGTCCCTGCATGATTAATACGAGGATCCTATGGATTAGCATCGGATTGATGGTGATGCATCTGTCTAACCATAGATACCCTCCATGGAAGCATGAAAGAAGGAGATTAATTCACACTTTAACCTCCTAGAGCCTTCCAAAATGTGGTATCTTCTTCACGTTCAAGACAGTGGGCCTCGCGATGTCCATAGTCCACAGATGGTGGATGATCTTAGAATTCTTCCCCTTGGTCTTGGTCAAATATTTGTGAAGTGCGAGTATGCCATAGCTCTTGCGGTATCCTAGGATATAGTCACTGATCTTCAAGGTTGGAATCCTCTCCAACTGTGGTCTGACTGCTTGTATTCCCTTCGAGAGGTACATAGTGATGAATGTGTAGTTGAAGTCCCTCAAGACACTATCATGACTCACCACACCAGCTAGGGTTGGGATGTAGTCGGGTAGGATGAATGGAATTAGCTTCGTGTTCGCCAAGTCATCATGATGCTTGGTTATTTTCTCAGTCGCAGCTCGAGATGGTTCAGATCCATGAGCAGTCGACGAGGAGGCTTGCACTCCTCATGTTGATGAGGCTTGGATGCCTGCAGACATCACCTTCTCGGCCATGAGGTCTATTAGAATCTCTTTGTCGAATTTTTCTGCTGCACTAATTTCGTCCGACATGCACACTCGAGATCTGATATTTTAGGTCGGTGAATAATACTCAATGTAACAGAATGGATGGCGAGGTCTCAATGATCACTGCGTGAAATCAACTAGTTCTCTTCGGGCTCGGATACTCACAATTGGGAAAAGTTTTCTCGGTGCAATGCTCGACAGAATAAATAGATATTTTCGTAATGATTTCTTTCAACGGGTCGCAAAGCCTTATTCAATGCAATTCCATCCATTATGGTGTGGTCCCAACGTTCCAATGGTGAACTTTCAGGCCATAACTTCTTTCCTAACCATCTAGGAGCATCGATTGAACGATCATATTGCCTCCAACGATCATATTGCTTCATCATGGCGAAGTCCCAATCTGTGTTGTACTGATATTTCGACGAAGTTCAAGTTCTGGAAACCTTTCTTTTGCGAAGTATTCTATGGAACTTCCTATAATTTTTCTAAGTTTTCCCTCTTCTTACTGAGTTTTCTTGGCTTATTTCCTATGATCTGAATCACTGGTTTCCTCTTTCCATTATTGTTCTTATCTTCTCTTGGCATGATAACTTCGCACTGTGGAGGGTCTTTCATAGGGTTCAAGGGTAATATTTCTTCTCTTTCTTGGGTAGGTTCTCTACTCTCTTGTACAGACAGGTGTCTCCAATCTTCTTGTGTCCTTTCAACTTCGACATCCATATATTTGGTCTTTAGTAGATTCGACTGGTTCTCTTGTTCTTCCAGTAAGTGCGCTATTCTCCTAGCCATGAAATCTCTTATTTCTTTCTTTTTCTGTTCTAGATCCTCCTCTTCTTGTTTCCTTCATATCTGATCTTTCTCAATCTAGATTTTTCCTATCAAGATAGCAAATGTGGCGTTGTTCTCAACAAACTTAACGATCTCAAATTCTTCTTCTGTCGAAGTGCCATGAGAACTCATAGATATTTGGGTAAGTCTTACACATAGGGTTATCATCTTTCCTCTAAATAATCCTATTCCTCCTAATGAAGGAACCATAGCATGCTTTCCCAAAATTTCCCAAGTTCTTTCTGTCATGATATTCACCTGTGTTTCCTCATTTAGGACACAGTCTATGTCGAGGTCTCCTATTCTTGTTTCTATGTACACTTTCTCTTTTAAGACTTCTGATAAGTTGATATTTCTATGGTCATTCAAGGTTTCTTTCATCTGTGGTAATATAGTCTCTGATTCTTTTTGGGCTTCTATCATATCCTTAGTTTCTTGGCCTGTCTCATAGTTTTCTTGTTTCATATTCATCTTTTCAACTTTAGCAATCATTCTAGGACAATCCAAAATTTCATGGTCCATATCTTTACAACAAAGACAACTAGGTCTTATACCAGGGCATTCCTTAGTAAGATGTCCAGATCTTCTGCAACTGTAACAAAGGGTCAATCCTCTCTTTCTCTTAAATTATCCCCAACCTTTCCTGTACTGTGCACTGGGATCACAGTAACTAACTTGAAAAAAATTCTTTCTAGGATCCTGCATCCATTTGTTAGTCCAAACATTCTTTTTATGCATAGGAATAACATATCTTTCATTTCTTCTATCAAATCTATTCATATCAAATATTCTTTCTTCTAACTGTTCCCTAGTTTTTAGACTAGGATAAAATTTATCAAACATACCTAGATTTATTCTTTAGAAACAAAAATTTTTACTTATCTTACCTTTATCAAAGCACAAAGCTTCAATATCTTACCTCTTTTCCTCAGATCGGACTTCTCTTCTCAACATAGAGCTTTGCAAGTCAATACTACACACTAAAGCACATAACTACACCCAAAGATTTCTTTCCTTCAGTTCCCAGCAATCACAGTTTCATGTCCCGACAATGGAACCATTTGTTAGCATAGGGGTAGACCTAGGGTTCAATGCTTCAACAACTCACCAACAAAACCCTAACTACAGAACCTTTTGGCAACACCTGCGAAGCAGGTGAAGTCTCACCCGAGGTAGAGGCAGGGTGGTTGCAAGACTCAAATGATTGCAACCTAGTTGGGACACAAATCTATGATTATACCACTTAACAAAGAACTTAGCAGTTAACATTCATCAGTAATTAACCCTTATGCACATCGCATATCCAAACCCTAATTAAAAAACAATACAGTATTCTACCAGTTCTAACACATATAAGCACTTATCACATGGAAAAAGATCATATCTAGCATTTATTCACATCAGTTAAGCACTAAGCTATCATACTAGATTCATCTAAACATTCATTACTGCACTTAATCTTAAATTATATACACAAGACAATAACCAGAATTCACAAAGCAACCATAACCTAGGATATACGTGGTTCACCCTAGTGTGGGGCTATGTCCACCAACTCTTCTCTTGTTTATTATGTTCTCTCAATCCTCTACAAGAACAGATCATCAAAACCCTACTCTGCAAAGGACATGAGATCTGCATGCACCTTGCCAAATCTTCCTTCCCTGATCTAGGTTTAAATACAAAGCCTTCTTACTGTCTATACACAAGCTTCTTACAATCACTTGCACTTAGCTCTGTAAGTTCTTAACACATATTATGCACAAAGTATCCACAACTATTCACACTTTAGCACATCGACCTCTTTCTACATCACCTAGATATCTATTTATACATTACAAAATAGGCCCAGAAACGTGTAAACCCATGGGCTGACATCCCATACCCATTACATAAACCCTAATCCAAAAACTGTCCTAAAAAGGGGCCGAGATCTCGTGATCTCCACTTCAACTTGTGGTTTGCCTTCGACCAGCTTGTCGAAGTCCAAAAAGAGGTTAGACATGACCAAGGATCTCCAAAACTTGGTCAAGGTCCAACAACCAACATAAAATGGTTTGGATGGAGGATATCCATTCCTAATGCAAAGACCAATTTATTGGAGGAAGGAGAGGAAGTGCAGCCTAGAGGACATGGCACAACTGTTAGAAAAACAGGACCTTGGAGCAATAAAATAAAATAAATGTGGAAACACAACACAAAAGATACACAATACAAGAGACACAAATTTACGTGGGTCACCCAGTGTGGGTTACGTCCACTAGAGAAATTGCCAGGTCCTTCCTTAATTATTATCTAGCAAATGAAGGGATACAATCTACAAAAAAACCCGATGTAATTTCCTCTCCTTTCTCTCATAGTCTCCTCTATTAGAATACAATACTTGCCATCATACCTAGCCGCAATACATTTCCCTCATAAAAGAGGGTTGCCTTCTAGGGAAAAAACCCCTAACATGATTTCTACCATTAGATTTGCGACCTTATAATGAACGGTCCAGATTTACAATGAAATTACAATATACTTTTACAAGGCAATTTTTCCTTCGGGGGCTTCGCCCCTGAACACCCCAGCCAGGGGATAGCCCCCCTAGACCACACAGAGGGGGTACCCCCCCTTTGCACTCCCCCGCGTGGAAGAGTGTACATACTTTTGGGGTGTAAAGTCTTCATGCGGTAGAAACACGGCTGGAAAACACAAGACCTCTGAGTCAGGAAGATAATCAGGCTCCACAACCAACAACAACAATAGAGTATTTACATCAACCTTGGGACCAAGTTGTTGTTTTCTTGAGGAAATATATTACATGTGAAGGTAGGTACAAGATTGTTTACACATATGATTTTGTTCTGTTGTCACACCTTTGTCATGGATCATTTATAAATATGCCTTATTATCTGTTAGAATCTTTTCATAATATGGCACATTATGTAAGACAATCCCGTTTTCCCCAAGGTTCTATCACACACCACTGTCTGATAAAATTCATAGTGTTGACAGCCTTGGAACTACAAAACCAAACATGGGCTCAATTCATTGCTGGGGGAGCCGTATAAGTTGATGAAAACGATGGAAATGAATCAGAAGAGGGTGTAGGAAGTAGTGACTACATTATTTCAAACAGGGAAAGAGAGGAAAGAGAAGGAATTAATGAAGAGTTGGGACAAGATAATGTTGTTGGAGAACTAGGACATGGAGGTGGTGATGTATAAATGAGGGATATCCCTAGAGTTGTGATTGCAGAAGATGTACATATGAAATATATTGGGGTGCATATAGAGGAATCTCTACACAAAAACCCTAAGAAATCACCTACCTAGAGATGAGGAAAATGGGCATTTGATAGAGGAGAATCAACCAACACAACATGAAGGAGGGGATATAGAAAAAGAGCTAAGTGTGGAATAACCCATGGTAGAAACATGGGAAGGATCAGATACATAGATTCATTCTGGAGATACAGTGAAGGAATTAATTGTGGAGAGGTCATAATCACCTGAAAGGGAAAAAACTGCACGAGAATATATCTGGGAGGTTGAAACAATGATTCAAAGAGAGAATGTAATTGATTTGTAGGAATAATCATCTTCTTTGAATGATGATTCTTCCCATGCTTCCCTTGATTATGAAGTTGAAATTTTCTTAGATAAACCTCCCCAAACAATGTCAAATCTATTAAGGAGGAAGATTTCATTATCATCATTTCCATCAACTTTCCCAAGTACGAGGAGAAGAACCAAGGTTTTTGTCCCAGCAGAAGCAACTAAACTGTTAACTTAAAAAATTGAGATTCCTATGTTGCATCCTCTTTCACCCACTATTACACAAGAACAACTGGGTGATGAACAACAATAGGAAGTTTTCATTGTAGCAAAAGAACCAATTGATAAACTGAGCCCAAATAAAATAGTTGATGAAACAAAAGAACCTGCTATTGAAAGAGGTAAAAGTCAGATTCATTCCCTTTTTTTTATAATGATCAATTAAAAAGAGAATTTCAAAGGCTTACATGGGAATTGGAAATGATAAAATCATAAAAGGGATCCCAAAGGCCTCTGCCTCATGATCTTTATTTATTAGTGCAAGCATCCCATCTTTTAGGAGGACATACTCTGCCATCAGAGAAGGATGAAACACGTGAAACATTTAAGGGATATTTATGTCCTAAGTGTGGGGATATTTATAGATTGGATGGTTATGAGGTGACCCTTATTGATCCCTCAAATTTGGGACTAATCAGAAGACACGAAGAGTTGGCTGAGGATTCACAAAGAAAGAAAGCCACTTCCACACAAGAACAAGTGGATAAGGAAGAAGTAAAGTAGATTGTTGAAACACCTGAGAATTCCACTGTAACACAAGAAACAATGGTACCTAATTTAATTATGCATTCTAATAAGGATATATAGGAATATGTCACTATAAAATAAGAACCATTGATGGCTAATACTACTGAACAATCCCAGCCTAAGAGTACCACTACTACACAAAAACTAGTGCTACCTAATTTAAATCAACAATATGATGATGCCACGAAAGAAGAAACTGCCACACAAGAACTAGTGGTTGAGGAAGAGGAATTAATTTAGCCATATAAAGTCACTGTTCCACAAGAACCAGTGACACAAGCTCAAATTCCTCTAGAAATCAGTGATGAGGATGAACAAGAAGTTGACCATCATGACACATAATATAATACTATCTTTTTTTGGCAAAGATTCATAAATGGAGGAAACAAGTTGCCATGTCTGGAGAAGGAATGATTCTTATGCCAACCCACAAAAAGGGAATACAGGGCCTCCCAGATAAATACTCTAAATTTTTGAGGGAAGAAATGAAAAAGGAATTGGGAGAGTTGAAGAAGCTGCAAGCTAAGCGTCAGTTTCTGCAACAATATAAAAATAAAATGTATTTGTTAGCAAAAGATTTGTTGAGTTGTAGAATCCCTTCTCCCTCATACCCGGTCTTCCTTCATGAAAAATTAACTATTTTAAATCTTAAAGATATTAAGGAAGGATAGCCTTATAAAATGATTAGTTCCTCTGAGGCTTTAGAAACTTTCTCCTAGAATTATTTCTTAGATCAACATTTCTTGTTTGATCTTTATTTGCACGAACTAGCCTGCCTGTTGGATATAAAATTTAATCATGTTCCCTATGTAGGAGATGTGCAACTGAGATCCTTCACTTCTTTTGTGAAAAATCAGGAAAAATGGTGGAATGCCTTCCACACAATCCAAAAGAATGAAGGAGAAGCAACAATATGGATTAGGGGTGAACCTCGTACTCATGTTACTATTTTTAATATACATCGACATCTACTCTCTTCATCTTACATGAATAGAAAATTGGCAGAAATTCAAAGGTTTTCCATAGATTCTTCTGTTAAAACAATTAATGATAAAAAATTGTTTGTACTGGAAGGTAACAGATTTAGATGGGAAGCATCCTCTCTAGCCTTGAAGACCAAGGATCCCTATAGTCATGACAATTTTACCTATGCTCTGTCTTGCATTCCTAGCTATATTGAGTGCATTCATACTTGTGGTCCACAATGGTTGGGGACTAAATTTCATTTCCCTCTTATTTGGATGCCAACAAAGAAGTATGAACATAAGTACAATTTGAATAAGAATACTAAAAGGGAATGTTGGGCATAAGTGATTTATTCTAGGGGCTACACGAATTTATAATATAATGCTACATCATCCTACAATATTTCTAATTTTCATTGGAAAAGTTCATGCCCTGAATCAGACTCTAATTTTGAGTGAGTGAACTTTGAAGTTGCACGGGGATATGCAATGGTGTAGCTGGAGGGAGATGTTGGGTGCTAAAATTTCCCCTTTTTCATTATCATTTCTCATTCTCTTGTATTAATCCATCCATGGATCCTATTGTTTACATTTCGTATAAGAACATCAATCCTGGTCCCTGGAGAAGGTACAATTCATAATTCATAATTCATTGATGATTTTTTTATGTTAATTCATAGAGTACTTGTAAACTAGGATGATGTTTCCTAATTTGGGTAATTACTGATGAATTAAAATTTAATAAGAATAAATGCAGATATGCTTCCAGCTGGACCACTAGTGCTGAAACACCGTGCTGAAAAACCTGACTAAAACACCTAGCTGAAACACCTAGTTGAAACACACACAAAGAATACTATGGAACCATCAATTGACTCTCCTCGTGGATCTAACATATCTAGCTGGCAGAGGGAAATCTTTTGGAGTCTGGAATTAGCACAAATTATCTAGGGAATCATGCAACTTTCCACGTCATTGGATAACAATTGTAGCACCTATTTATAAGTTTCTAATTTTTTTTATTGTAATCTTAATAGTCTCTATTTTAAGAAGTTATGAACAACTTGATAATTGAAAGATTTTCAAGATTGTTCCAACTATTGGTAGTTTCATTCTATTCTGAGAAAAGGGAATGGTTTAAAAGATGTACAAAGTGTTTACGCTAGGGAGATAGTCCTTGTTTTTCCATTGAGCACTGGAGAATTAACATTGTATATGGAAATTTAATCTCTTAATAAGAAGTGGCAATGTTCAGATGGATTTCTGTTAGTGATTAATTCTTTTTACTGTGCTTGATTTCCTTTGAAATAACCAGACTAGATTACAAATCATTTCAATGATTCATACAAAATTTATTGAGAGACTGCATGTAAAGTTTTTTTTATTCATGACATTAAATTTATAAATGCATTAGAGGAATGTTGGTCTCATTGGAAATAGTTTTCCTATGATGACTACATATGAATCTAGTAGGCCAATAAATTTAAGTACATAGACCATTTTTCTCTTCTCTTAGAAACCCATGGCTCATTACTTTGATGAATAACAACATGTCTTCTCAAAGAAAATATAAATAAACATAATATATTCTAAATAAACCAATCAAGCTACTACAAATGGCTCAAGCCTCATTCAAGCATCAAATGAGAACTAGAAGCATTCAAATGACTAACACAATCTTTAATCAAAATAAAACCAAACTTCCAAAGTTGAAAAAATGGTCCAAATGAAAACACCAAACAAACCATTAAAATTTGCCAAGATATTAAAGTTACAAATCCAAGAAGTTTCATGCACTTGAGTCTTGATTGAGCCCATTATTTCTTAGAAAAAGTTTTGTTAATTCATTATTTAGTCTTTAACTCTAGAACACTATCTATGTGAAGACATAGGTCTCAAATTCATCAAATGCCAACTTCATTTCCTGTCACATATAGGAAAAAGAGAATGTCTTAGTTAACTATCAAACTTAAAATATCTTGGATCAAATAAATGTAGCTTCAATGTTACACTATTTAATACAAAATATAGAACCTATTTTTACCTTAAATGCAATCTCAAATTTACAGATGATA